>JANIJH010000006.1:72839516-72851987 GCA_024520975.1 Erythroxylum areolatum | reverse complement strand
AAATTTAAAATACTTATAATGACCACTCAATAGTTGGTTGTTAATTTGGTTGTTATTAATAATTTTCTATAGCGACCATTATAGTTGTCTCTAAAATTGTTAAGTTTGGTTGTTATATTATTATCTATGAATTGTAAGTTTTAGTGGCCATCTATAACCACCAAGTATTGATTGGTCGGTAAAAAATATACGTAATTTATATATTGCAATCAAATAATTTTTGGTTGCAAAATGTATATAATTAACAACCATTTTACTATGGTTGTTAAGAATTTAGTTGCTGAAACTAAATTTTCTTGTAGTGAACGTACTCAAAACTGTGTAAGGTATGAAAATTCGAATCGGTCTTTATCTCCCACTTTGTATTAAAGCATACGAGACCTGAAATATAGGCAGTTTTCAGGTTGGAGACGGCGGAATAACTTCCAATTCTTCATCGGGTGACAAGTAGTAGTTGCTAAAGAGGAGAGCTGTTCTTCCATGTAATTTTTTATTCAGTGCATGTGCTTGAAGAGTATTCAAACAATCTAAATCTCTTCTGTGTTTGTTTTGTGCTGTGTTTGGTCCACGAACTGACATGCATGTATATAGCTGACCAAACTTCCTTTGTGTCGTATCTTTGGACCGATTTCGTTTCTCAAAGTCGGAGTTGGATTAGGTATTATTTCTGTTCACACAGTAAAGCAAATTTGTTTATAGACCTTCATCCAAATGGGTGATGTAATTAGTCAAGCAAGCACATTGAAAAAGTTTCTATAAGACTATATTTTTTGTTGGACGTAAAATTTATAATAAAATGAAATATAAATAGATGTAATATTATAAAATTATTATTTGGGAGGGATGAAACGATTCATAATATAATATAGTGAAATATTGTTTAGATGAAGAAATTATAATGTAATATAGTGTAAAGTTGTTTATTATTTTATATTCCATCGGTCCATCCTAAACTTTCAAATCGAAGATTTTTTTTGTTTTTACTATTTATGATGTAATGAAATGTAATATGAAACATTCATCTTCTATCTTATTTTATTTCATTTTATTATAAAATTTTTTTTTAAACAATATAATAATATTATATTTCATTTCATCTCATTACATTGTATAACTTGTAATCAACTAATCCAAAGAAAATCCAAAAGGTACAACAAAAATATTCAATAAAAACTCCGTTAAATGCAGGATTTAAAAGTACGTAACTTAGGGCATGCTCAAGTGGGTCAATGCCATTTCATTACATTATGTAGCTTCCAATCAACCAATCCTAAGCAAAATCCGAAAACTACTAACAAAAATATTTAGTAGCAACTCCGTTAAATGCGGATTCAAAAGTACGTAACTTAGGACATGCTCGAGTGGGTCAATGCCTAAACTACCCAGAGGTGGGCTTAGTGCATGCACGTTGTCTGTAAAGTTAATACGTAGCTGACAAAAGGGCTCGTAGTTTTGAATTCAAGTCCCCCAACATATATATATTATAAGCTAAAGTCTTCGAAAATCGTTTCCCTTTATGCTTCTAAGTTCTAACCAATGCCAGGCAATGTATGACTTAGAATAACCCCCTTCTTCCATCTGGAGCAAGCCTCCTCTCAAATAGGTCAAATTGAATATAGATGGATCATGCAAAAGTTTAACCTTTGCAGCTACAGTAGGAAACTTTCTTCGAGACAGCTCAGGTGCCTGGTTTGGAAGCTTTGTACATATCATAGAACGATGCTCTTTTATCTCCGTTGAACTCCGGAGAGTTCTATCTGATTTTCAGCTTGCATGGAAGAGGGGATATCGCAAGATTGTCTTAGAAGTGGGCTCGTTAACAATTATAAACATTCTGCCTTCCCCATATTTGCGTTCACTGTCCCTCGTTCTTCTAATCCTCGGCATTAACGAGCTCTTTATCCAGAACTGAGTCATTCGACCATGCCACATTTAAAAGGAGGACAATCAATGTACAGATTGGCAAGCCAAATTTGCAGCTCAGTTTGAGCTTGGGAGTATTTCTCTAGAACATACACCTGTAGGGTGCATCTCAATCCTTTTAAAGGATATGTCATATATTTATTTTCCATTATTAGTTTTGTAATTTTTTTTTCTTCCCTTTTATGTATATATATATAAAAAGAGAGTAACCACCTTCTTAAGTTGGTCAGGATTCTCTGCCTCAAAGGGTGGTTTGAAATTGGGCCTGATTTGAACTCAAACATCAACCTCGATCACTAATGACAGATGAATGTACTTCAGCCTTTTTCAGGGTTGCATAGAATGGCCTGACATTGGACCGAGTAACAGGCTCAATGAAACCTTTTCCATAAGAACCGATCTGGGCTTAATATATATGCTGAGCTAGCTAGGATCGCTCACCCTTTTTTTTTTTATGTTTTCAATTTTTAATTTTTACCTTCAAATTTAGTTAAAATATATTTATTTAAATTTAATTTTTATTTTTACTTTTAGTTTCTTTTTTTAAATTTATGAAAATCATAAAAGTGTTTCTTTTTTTTCCATTTTTATGATTTGATTTATTATTAATTAAATATATATTATTTAATATATTAATTATTAATAATAATTACAAATAATTTAGATCTTATTTGGTGAATGACTGATTAATTTTTTTGATGGATTAAGAGGTATTTAATTGTTTGACTATATCAAACTACTAATAATCATATTTGGTAATCAATTGATTGAGTTGGCGAATTAAACTCAATCCACTATTTTTTAAAATGCTTTTATAAGAGACGTTTTGTTCAAGCGGATGAGAAATTAAGGAACTAAAAGACGATTATACCTAAAAATTATTTCAAAATTTGTCACGTGATACGATGCTGAGAGATAGAGAGAGATAGTTTGTCCTCTCCCTTCTTCCTTCTCACCTCGGGTTTTTTTTTTGAATTTTTTGCTTTAAATGATAATGCTGACTTCTTTTTCTTTATCTCAATTCTTACGATAATATTTAAAGAAACACTAAGATATAATACTCATGTTTTTATAATTTTTTTAAATCATATCATCATAAGCAATTTTATACATAAACAATTAGTGCTAAATATTGATCTGCTGTCAGCTAATTGTTGATAAAATTAGCAAACAGTTGATTACGAAATAGAACCTTAATTTAATATCTACAATTAATTAATAAATAAAATTATGAATAATTTAATTGTATTTCATTATCAACAATTAGCTAACAGTTGATTACGAAATAGAACCTTAATTTAATATTTACAATTAATTAATAAATAAAATTATGAATAATTTAATTGTATTTCATTTTATAATGAAATGAAATTAAATAATTATTAATAAGTATAATTAAATTAAAATATCACCAAAAAATATAATTTTCAAATAAAATTTGATTTAATAATTAAAAATACATTAAAAGTAAACATTCAAATAGATCATCTTTAAGAATATTAAATCGCCATTTGAGCCGAAGGTAACCCTGTTATGGCTTTGGAGAACCTCTAGTTCATAATTTGACCCTGAAAGCATTGTGAAATTGGAAGAACATACTACTCTTCAAGTGCAAAATTTGAATTTATTCTAACAACAACATACCATGCCCAATTCCTGCTACAAGGGCTTTCCAAGAAATGACAAAAAATTGAATCCCATTCTTTTTTTTTTTCCCTCTCCTACATCTGTTTCCTTCTCTGCATTTCTGTGGCAGATCGAAGGAAACAGTTTCAGGGACTAAGTTTGAAACAACAAGTTCAATATACTTCTGATGATCACAGGAGTTTCTTTCTAGTTCTGTTTATCAAATGGAAAAGGATGGATGAAGGCAGAATTCAACTCCCATATTTTGAGATTGGCCTTCACATTAACTCCTGTTGCATTGTTAAAGAGGAAGATCCTGGCAGCTCCATATATTGCTTGTGTTGGATATATTCTTGACGTTATGACTCTCCTCCCTCCCTGTCCGAAACTTTCTACAATCGAGTGATCAACCTGCATCCAAATCAGAAATTGTAAGATACCCTTTAATCTGATCGGGAACTTGGATTTGTCTCTTTTTTTCTTTCCTCACCAGGATTCTCATGCGTAGCTTTTCATTGTCAAGCACAGGTATTGTCGATCCGTAGACACGTTTGAAGACATCAGGAGCCCTGGAAGATCTGTATGAAACAAAACTTTAGATGTGAACTCTGAACAAAACCAGGAATGAACTTTACAAAGAAATTGTGAAGGGACCTGGTTTCATCAGCACAGAAGTAAGTTTCAAGACTGTCATTTTTAGTATAAACAGGCCTGAAGAACACAGGAGTGAGTTCTGACAGTTCTGCGTCTGCTAGAACCAGAATACCAAATGGTCCCATGTTACTTCTGTCGATCGCACCGCCACTGCAACCGTATTCTTCGGTGGTTTCGTTCGAAATCAACTCTGTTTCAAACTCTGCGAATATGTCCAACTGCCGAAGAAATCCAAGGAAGTTACCGTTTAACATAAATCTACTTACCAACGTAATGCAACAAAAGATTAACGCTAGGTTGTTAAACCAAACCTGAGTCGCCGCGCCTATGTCAAGCGGCAAAACTGAACCTGGTCCGACCAGCACATCTTTAAACTCACTACTGTTTAATCTTAAACTCTCTATCTCATCCACTGGCCATTGGAGCAAATTGGTTCCGGTCTTTTCATCAAACAGTACAGACCTTGGCACCGTCTGCAGGAAAAAACAGTAAAACAACATTGTATTAATCCTCCATTACAGCTAGTCAGCTATGTCTTACTCAATCCCGGACATAATATTAAGTTTTAAATAATAAATCAGTAGTGTACCTGAACGGAAGCCCAACCCTTTTCCAAGTCATCAGTTTCAGTATCAGTTTCATTGATCCAACCCCACAGAATTCTCCTGTCCTTATTCTGATCATAAAATGTTTTTGAAGCATAGTACCTTCCATAGTCATACCTCAACCCGATACCCACATCCTCTTTCGGGTTATCGGGCGTCCATTTATCGGCTACCGGGTCATAGGTCCCAATAGCATAGTGATCCACTTTTGTGTCATCCAAACTAGCCTTGAGCACATGCTTCGTTCCTGGCCCGTTAACAGACGTATCCAATCCCTTCGACCCGTTTATGGCAACCGGGTAAAAGTCCACACATTCCCACATTCCTGTACCCGGAACGGCATGCAAGACCCCTTTCAGTAGCTCATAACTTGTAAAGTCGGTGGTTTGGTAAACAAGTGAAAAGCCCGTTTTGTTGCTCTTCGACCCGATTGTGATCCTCCACGACCCGTCTGGGCCGGTCCATCCAGTTGTCGGGTCTCGAAAATCCTTGAGACCAATTCCCGGGGGTGGGGTTAGAACCGGGTTGCCGGAGTACTTGACCCAATCAAGGAGGAGAGGATCAGATAAGTTGGCGGGATACGCTAAATTTTGCACCTGCACTGATGCGTTGGTGGACCCCGTGTAAAGCATTACGATCTGACCACTAGGAAGGAGCGTGGCTGAACCAGTCCAAACACCGTTAATGTCGTACCAATGATCAGGGACCATTGCTATTGGAAGATAAAGCCAATGAATCAGGTCCGTTGATACAGCATGGCCCCACGTAATGTTGCCCCATACTGCTGAATCGGGGTTGTATTGGTAGAATAGATGGTACCATCCTTTGTAAAATAATGGACCTGCAGGCAGACAATAATTGTCCCATCACAATCCATGAGCGAGTAACTTCAATGATTGGCCAAAAGGAGACAAGTAATGTTTGTAGACTAAATTTAAGGATATTTCTTAAAATATTTAAAATATAAAATATTAAGAGTTTGTTTCACATTAAAATTTATCATAAACTAAGTTTTAAACTTGTAAATTAGTTAAATGAACAATTTAAAATACATAATTAATGAGTTTAAGAAGGTTTAAATGATAAATTTTGTTAATTTAAAATCAAATTAGTAAATTTAAAATAATTTTAATGACTTATTATAAAAAGCATAATAATATATTTGTAAGAAAGACATTGGAATTTTGATTAAACTTGGAAGTAATTGTTAATCTTAATGATAGTAATTTTAGTTTAATTTGATTCGATCAAACCCGAAGTTAATCAGTTTATCCTAAATTGATCGAATTTCGACTCTAAATTCAAACTTTTTTTTTGGGTTTCAATTTAGGGATAATTTGGATTTTTTGAACCCAACGTAACTCAAAGTCTGAATATGTTAAGTCAAAGAGAGTCATTTGGAGTAAATTATGTCATTTTTAATTTTTAAACTTAATTTTTTAAAAATAAATTTAGTTTGGATTAAATTAAACTTTGAATTGCCTAACTCCAATCTTATTCAAACTTTTTTTTTGTTGACCATGAAGTGTCTTAGAAGGTTTCTAACTATGGAAGGTACCTTTAAGTCATTCACACTCAGACTAATCCCCGCTCAAAATAGGTAGGTTCCTTGTGTAAGGCAAAGCTCTGACTCTAAGTTTTAAACGGCTGCATACATGAAGACGGTTCGAACCTACGATCTCACTTAAGCCAAAAGAACCCCTTATCAATTCAAATATGGGTTAATATTATTCAAACTTAAGCCTTGATATTTGAGTCCGATCAAGCTTCTAGGTGCCCGAGTTCGAACCTAAATTCTCTAGACTTAGCCCGTCTCATTGTCATTCCTAGTCAATCCTATGTGTTCAAGCCAAGTTCTTGTGTGGAGCCTACATACAGACTAGCATTTGATCATTCCCACAACTCGGAAAAACTAGTACTATTCCCAGTCTGCGTTCAAGGACTAATAAATGAATACATCTGTTAGCCACCCTTTATGTATAGCGATAGACTGTGCACTGCTCACCACCACAAACATGTGATCTTGGTGTCAGTTCTGTCCTTGGCAAGTTATCCACATATCTCCTAATAATGTCCACCGTTAGATCTCAACCATACCACAACCGATTTCTATATTTTACCACATTATTGATCATGTAATTGAACCGAATACTAATTCACCAAACAAATTGCAATGTTTCACTTCAGCTTAATATGTTTTCCATGATCATACAAGCAAGGAAAAGGAGTAGAAAGTTCGTACCATCAGGATCTGAAGTAGGGTCGATGCGATTCCAGCCCACCACGCAGCAATGATAAGACGGAAAAAAGAAACTGAAATCAGAAGAAGAAGAAGAAGAAGAAGAAGAAAACAGAAAAGAACAATAGATTTATAAGAGCATTAAACTATAAACAAAAATCATTACATGCCATTTATGGCAAGAACTTAAAGTAGAGATAAGAAACAGTCCGTTTCAACGAAGCAAAAGTGGAGACTTTAACCACACCTACCATTCATCCAGTTTTTTTCAGGTTGGAAATGGTAGGCAGTTCGTTGCCAAGCGAACATGGCATTTGTCCAATTGTAAGAGACTCCATCTTTGAAAAACGACGGATTTGACTTTGGTGACACACCTTGAGCCACGCCTCTTGGCTCTGGCGTCGAAAAAGACTCATCTTTTGACGTTGAAGGTGACTCGTTCTTGTTCGGTGTAGGTAGTGGTTCTTGGCTTTGGTTAATGATTAATGCGACCAAAGATAGTAGGAAAATGACCGAAGCGAGTATCCCAGCAAAACCCTTCAAGGGCCGACGGTGGTGTGGAGGAGGTCCGGCGAGGAAAGGTTCTTCAGGCAAGGCAGTGTAGGGCACATGTTCAACGACGGAGGAGGGGTTAGGCTCCATTTGTTTTAGAGTGCAGTGTAGTGTAGTGTATTTAAGATTTGAGAGAAATGAAAATGAGTTTATATAGAGAAAAGGTGGGGTTATGTGGTAATAAATTACGAACTAAATTGGTTGGTAGATCACGCTTTGGAGATTTGGGAAGAGCTCTGCTTGAGTAGAAAATTGCAAAGGGGAGTTAGTAAGACGCACTCGTAAATTAAGTGAGGTTATAGGTTTGAATCGTTCTTATGTATGCAGTCGTTTAAAATTTAGAGTTAGAGTTTTATTTTCTACAAAAAAACTTACTCGGTTTGAATAGGGATTAGTCTAAGTGTGGATGACTTAAAAATATCTTTCTATAATTGGGACTCTTTTAAAATATCTTGTAGGTAAAAAAAAAGATCATAATTAGTTTGTGCTTGTTAAAAAAGGCTTGAATTTTACTAGGGAAGGAAGGTTTTTCTTTTTTGAAAAATCTTA
The DNA here is from genome assembly GCA_024520975.1 of Erythroxylum areolatum. Classification (NCBI taxonomy): domain Eukaryota; kingdom Viridiplantae; phylum Streptophyta; class Magnoliopsida; order Malpighiales; family Erythroxylaceae; genus Erythroxylum; species Erythroxylum areolatum. Next base: position 72,843,839 of record JANIJH010000006.1, on the reverse strand, counting down.
AAAAAGTTAAAATAATTTTTAGTTTGAAATTTTGTATTTTGTTAGAAACAATCATTTTTAAAATATGAGATTTTTGTTATCTTAATCTTGTTTTTTATTTTATCTTTATCTTCTCTCTTTTTTAGGTCTTTCTCACATCTATTTTTCTTTTCTTTTTTTAACATGTTTTAAAATTTTTTGTTTTCCCATCTTTTCAATTAAAAGAAAAATAAGTAAAAGGTACCCATAAATGTCTAATTTATTATAAAAATTATTAGCATTAGTATTAGTAAAACTTTAGTGTTGGATCTAATAATTCAATTTATGTCAAACCTATAAATTAAAAAAATACATAAAAGATCCAAATCTGAAATTTCTTATTTTATTTATTTGTATTTTTAAAAAATATCTCTAACCCATGTTAGATTCTTAATCTGGAGGCTTTTGTCTACGATCTTGTAGTTGAAGAAAATAGTCAGCAACTAGTGCAAGTTTAAGACAAGACGGGGACCTCCTTTTGAGGTTGGTGGCATCTTAATTTCATACCTTCTCGTCAACACATGATATCCACAAGTAATGTTTAAAAACTAAATCAACATAGTACCCCGACACATTTATCAGGAAGGGAATCAATATGCAGACCGACTCGTGAATTATACAGTACAGCTTGAGATTGGGATCATTATTTTTGATAGTACATTGACAAGATGTCTCCTAATTTTTTTTAGAGGATGTATCGGGTGCTTTTGTCGCCTTAGATTTATATTGCAATATGTACTATGTTTTCTTTCTTTATATAAAAAAATTAAATTAACAAATGAAAAATTTTAAGATTTAAAGGGTTCAATTGATATTAAACCGTTATAAAATTGGTTAAAAATTAAATAATTAATATTAATTGATTTATTTTAATTTATAAAAACTTATTAATTTATAAAAATCAACAGATTAATTAATAAATTGATCAATTTTTTACGAAAAATATTAGCAAAAAATTGAAATTATTTCCTTGTCAAAATGGATTAGATATCTACTCTTCTAAGACTATGTTGATAGGATTGTTATATTCTAGGATCAAAGGATATACATAATTTCTAATTAGCTTTTATCTAATTTATTTCAAATAAATACAATAGAAATAAAATTTTTTATTGAATTATTATAATACAACTTTAGTAGAAGTCTCATGTAGGTCTAAATCCGCAACCTTATCCCTAAGCTATAAAGTGACTAATTGAAAAATATTATATTTATATAATAAAAATATATTAAAATAATAAATTAAAATAAACATAAAAATAAAATAGATATAAAGATAATAATAATAATATATATAAATATAATACAAAAATAATTAATACAATAAACAATAAATACATAGCAAAGTAATGTTAAAAGTAATAAATAAATTTTAATTTAATTATATTAAATCTAAAAAAAAATTATTTGATTTTATATCATAAATTTGTAGAGTTTTTTATTTTAATATTCACAAAAGTTAAAAATATTTTATTGGGTAAGGTTGTACATTATTGAATCTTTCTAAATATCGTGTATTAGCAAAATTTATACCCAATGTTGCGGTCGTAGCATTGATAAAAGTTTTAAAGTTATTTTATATATCAATTTAAACTATAAATGAAATGGATTTTTTTTCCAACTTAAAGGGAAATAAAGAAAAAGCGGAAAAAAAATAAGAAAAATAAACTGCACGTGACGATTACCTAACATCTACTTTTCAGCAAACTGGAAAGGCGCTTGAGTGCGGGCCCTCTAATCCGAACATATAGAGACAACTTGACACGTCATTCAATTCATGTGAATTAATTAGATGTAATGTAATTTGGCCTTCTATATTTTAATTTTTTACAATTTAAGAATTTTTTATTTTATACTATTATTCAATTATCGTTTAATTTTTCATAGTATTTTGTTAAGTTTTAATTCATTTATAAATCTAAAATGAAATTATATTAAATAAAAATAGATACAAACTCTAATACAGTATTAAGACAAAAATAATTACCTAGAAAAAATATCACTTAAATGCAAGGTCCAAGAAGTTCATGTCATAAAAGAATATTTTCAATCGACCTACGAAATAAAAAAGAAGAATATATATATGCATATACATATTAATGTAATACGTAGTATAGATTTTATTACATATCTCAAATTTATATAAAAGGATTAAATGAAAGTAACGTGGACTACTTAATTTTAGTTTCGTCTCTAATTCTGCTGCCGATTTCGAATTTCAAATTATCACGAATGTCTTGGAATTTTTATGGAAGTATTCTATAAGATACGGGCTAAATCTTTCCATAATTTTTTCAATACGTAATCTCTCTTAACATGTCAGATATTCCTTATGCTTAAGATTGATATGAACAACTACACGAGACCTTAATCTTTATATAATTTTTATATCAGACTTTCAAATCATAAGAGCGATATGGACCTGACCCATACTAATTGGGATCTATTTTTTACATAAAATTCGACCGATTAATCTATATTATTTATTGGACCACTTTATTATCTTTATTATGATCAAATTATATAATTTAATCGAAAATTTATTTAAAAATTAAAAAAGCAATTAATAGTTGTCCAATTTTATGAGAAATGACACAATTATCCAACAATTAAAATATAAAAAATAAATCTAAATAAATCTAACAAGAATATGTGTGCGTGTGCGTGTGCGTGTACATACTTAGAGTTAAATTGTTAGATAAATCGTGAAAACTAAACCTTGTTATCTCCGAAGATGTATGAGACACACAAGGACAAGTTACATGAATCGGGGAAACTTCTTGTTACATCCAAACAAGTAGGAAGTACTTTAGAGGCAAGTTCTAGTGAATCGTGAAAACTGAACATTGTTACCTCCAAACCAGTGCCTCCATTGTTACTTATGTCTCACGCTATTGCAGAAAAAGCATTTATTACAAATTAACACTTTATATGTTCAAAGTATCGATTTAGTTAACGTTAGAATTAGCGATGAGTCTACGGCCTACACGAGAAGAAAAGTTAGATTATATATAAGTTTAAGCGAGGTTCTATCTCAAAATTAATTGGTAATAAGTGAAGTAATTCACTAGATTTATATGTTAGTCTTATTTTCTCTCTTTCTTCAATGTGGGATAAACCCCCACTCTTTATATTTAACACACCCCTCATCACGTGTGGGTCTAACACGTAACATAATATATTATTTCGAGATGTTAACGACTAACATAAGAACAACCTGCTCTGATATTATGTTAGAATTTACAATGAGCTTACGAGTCACACGAAAAAAAAATAGCTCTCATACAAGTCTAAGTGAGATTCCATCTTAAAACCAATGGGTGATAAGTGGAATAACTCATTAGACTTATATATTAGTCTTCTTTCTGCTCTTTTTCTAATACGGGATAAACTCCTACTTTTTATATTTCAACAGTTAATGTTTGATTGGGTCAACACTGTGTTGGTTTTATGGTATTAGACGAAAACTGAATTATACGTTTTTTATATAGGCTAAATCGACAATATTAATTTTTGTTAATTTAAAATAATCAAAAATTTAAATTATATTTTATCTAATTTATTTTACAAATACATGATAAAAATTTATTTAATTTTATTTATTCGATTTTAATAATATATTCTTATTAATAATGTCTAAAAGTCATATAATATATTGATAATATGTGAAATTACAAAGTATTTAAAAAAATTACTTAAAAATATATTTAAATTAAATAAAAAACAAAAACATTTTATATCCTTTTTCCTATATAAAATCAACTTTCCAAGTTCCAAGTTACACAGCGAGATTATTGGATAGACAAAGAAGATTAAGCACAAACACACCTGATTTCTCCTTGCTGATGACATGTAGTTCTCACGTTTTGCCCACTAAACATGGAGACATCTAAGCTGATTGAAAGGTCGGCTACTCCATGCTCAAATCGGCTAGTAGTCTGTTGATATAACCTTTCCAATCCGAGCCAACATGTGCTCTCTGTTGGATCTATCACGGATTTGTTCACATACTCAAATCAACTAGTAGTCTGTTGATATAACCTTTCCAATCCGAGCCAACATTTGCTACCTGTTGGATCTATCAAAGATTTGGCCACTCTTTTCTTGGGCAATGCTCATTAATGTATGTTGAAAGTTGTATGTGTTTGGAGTGTCGTTTTGAGGAGTGGTAGTTGTTGATACTGAGCGAAATTGACTGTTAGGAAACCACGAGGTGTGTCTCGTACTCTCGTGTATAGTTTACTTGGTTGTATTCTTTTGCGCCATCAATGAGTTGGATCTCTTAAGTGTTAGACATTTTTGCCC
>JANIJH010000006.1:72808094-72819725 GCA_024520975.1 Erythroxylum areolatum | reverse complement strand
AGCTCTATCAAAGAATATGACTCAACAATATAAAGAGGCCACACTGAAAAGTTTGAAATATTAAACATCTAAATTCTAGAACTAAACTTTAAGAGGACTTCTATGAAATAGGAAAAGACTTTTGCCAATAGGTGATTTGGTTTCGTAACTTAATGAATGAACTTTCACCATATCTTGTAATAATTACATAAAAAGTAGCTAACACATCCCAAAACTCTACTTAATCTCTACTCCTGCCTTGATATGCCATTTAGGTAATTTGGTGGATAGTCTACTTTTCTTCTTTTCCATCAGTCCATGCTTCTTCTTCAGTCATACAGGATAAAAAAGATTCTTACTTTCCCTGCATGTCGAGAATTTTAAGCGTAAAGATGCAAACATGACAAACAATTGCTGATAGGACTTCTACTATATTAGATGGATATTATGAGTTCATTTTTCTTTTCTTGTGACATACAACTTATATTTGTTTAAAATGGCTGAAAACTATCGGGGTTCTTATGAACTTTAGTTTGTGCTGAAAATCTTCTATATTCTTACCTGCTGTATGTAATTTCATTCATTGCCATCCATATTTGATTTAGAGCGTTCATTACCTTTTGTGTTGCCTTCCATATTTGATTTACAGGTCATTCCAAGGCTTCTGTCACAATATGTACTTCATGCCATAAACCACCTAGACATTGCCCTGAAAAAAGAAAACATCAATATCCCAGTAACTATAGTTACTCGTATCGCAGTAATAGGCCCATCCTTTAAAAAAATACATCAATATCCTAGTAACTATAGTTATTCATGCTGTAGTAATAGGCCCATCCTTTAAAAAAATACATCAATATCCCAGTAACTATAGTTATTCATGCTGTAGTAATAGGCCCATCCTTTCCACCTTCAAATGGTGCATTTTCAGATGTGGCATTGAGTGCTATAGGACCTATAGTTCCCTTTCTAGTAACATAAATAAATACTAACTAAAACTTTTCAAGTTGAAAAACCAACACCAAGTACTTCATTGAACATGAGCTTCATCTAAAAGAGAACGTATGTACCTCTGACATGTCCCTGAGGGAGTAATATGCATTACTTTTTTTAGGTGCAGATGTTACTAAGAAGCCATAACCACATTTCCCCTCTCTCAAAACCTACTGAGTAGACACACGGTTAATCAATTAGATAAACATGTAACACCATAATGCACACAACTTATTCCAACAAACAAAAATATGCTCTTACCTTGAAAGCATCTCCATTTGTCTTGTCATCTCCAACATAAATTGGAAGCACGTCGTTACAATTGCTTAGTCCTGAAATAGTTTTTAAATGTTAACGGCATGATATGATTTTCCTTCAACCAATACTATTTGCACAATTCAAGGTAAAGTCTACTAACCTAGTGATTCTAGTAAAAATAGTACAGCTTTCCCTTTGTCCTAGTTGATCACAGGCTGGACCTCTAAAACCTGAACTTTGTCAACAAAACACTATGATATCTATGAAAATTACCTTCCTCCCATGACTCAACCACAGGTGTTTGTACCGTTTTATAACATCATGGACACGCTGTGCAACTGTTGTCCAACTCTAAACATAGATTCAAGAAAAGAAGTGAGAAAAATTTTTAGCTGAAAAGGGCAATTCCTTAATTCAAATTCAATTGTTATTTGCAGTCAATAATTAGTGGAGTTACTACTTAGAGAAAGCTGCTTCTTTGGGTGAGTCGGGTAACAAACTATTATGAACACCCAATGTTGATTGATCAGTGAGAACAAGAGTAGTGTGATTTGATTTAAGGTCCATTGGCTCCAAATTTATTTCAACACTTTAGTGATGTCTGAACAAAGAGAAGTTAATAGCGAAGAACCTTCATAAATATAAAGTACATGATGGTTTTGGTTTTCAAATCTAATATATCTCCTCAACTAACTCTTTTATCAATGAAGAACCACCTCTTCAGAGTTTTCTTGTCACAATTGCTTGGTGAACAGTCCATCAAGCATAGTTCTCCTAAACACTGGTCAGCATAACATACAATTTATTATGATTTGATGATACTAAAACAAGAACACTTTTATAATGAAACAAAAATTCTTGCCACATATATGTTCTCATATCTGAACCCGCAATTTGTATGTACGTTGACAAATATATGCCGCAAGTTCTTGAAAGGACTATCTTCAGTTCTGAGCTCCTTGGAAATCCTGATCTTTTGTGAATAAGAAAAAAAAGTGAGGTAGATAAACACCACAATATAAAAACCAAAAGAAAAAGATTTAGATACGCGCAAGTAGATATCAGATGTGTAAATCTTAAAAATGTCTTATAAACATGATTGTTGGAAAATAAATAAACAATAAGCAAGAAAATCATCAAAACTGTTAACAATTAACCAAAAAAAAAATAGTGATTCAAGCTCTGCCTAGCCATTTCCATAATTCCTGCATAAGATCTACAAAATAAGATGTGATTGGGAAGATAATGCTCATTCCCACCGATGTAAATTTATTGATGCTGTAAAAGGGAAAAGTATTACAGATACAAATACAAACTTTTCTTTCTCATACCTGGAGCAGCCAAAGAATACAAGGAAAGGAATCATATAAACCATGGAATGAAATGTTGAAACTTCTCAAAACATTTAAACATAAATAATGTCTAAGAAAAATCCATACAGAGATGGCGATCTATCATCATCCATGTTTGAGTCAGCAAATTCCTAATGACTAATGTAACCAAGCTTAAATAAGATTCCCAAACTAATGCACATTCTCGGTTTTTATGATAAAGAATCATAGGTCTGAAGACAACCAAATGCATCAACATATTGAAAATCTAAGCTTAAGCTACCTACTTATTGCAGAGCTCAACCAACTTTTGGTTATAAGGAAAATAGAAATTGTAATCTTACAAGAATCATCAACCATAAGGTAAATTTCTATGTAGCTAGAACAAACAGACATCATGAACTAACACAACTTGTCTACTAACTCAAAGACAACAAGCAAACAAAAGCAGATTGAAGACACGAAAATAAGCACATCACTAGCCAGAAAAAAATCATATTAAATCAACACAATTAGGTGGATTATTTTGGAGTGATTAAAAAGGACACTTAACATCTTAAAGTATATAATAACTTAAGCATATAAAGGAAAAATTAAAAAGTGGAAGCATTAAAAATTGGCCCACAGAGAAGTTATTATGGCGTGCAACCACACATGATGGGTTTACAAAGGCAAAATTGGGAATCATTAGACCCATCAAACCAAAGCTAAAAAGGTAGATTCATACATAATTAGATTGCAAAAACAATCTTTTAGGGCATAAAGAAAAGATTCATTCATGATTTAGATCATTTACATAGTTTGCTCAGGTATCAAATGAACATCCGCTTATACGTTTACTAAAGTCAAGATTCTAACGTGGAAAATCAAACTTTTCTGATTGGGTATAAAGAAAGATACCAACGTCATCGAAACAAATCATCGTAAGAAAATAGTTAGAAGGGGTCGAGAATATGAATTAAAAATGAAAACAGAACCTAAATCAAAGAAAGAGAAAAGGAAAAAGAAAAGGAGTAAACAAAATTACCTAAAAACTAAAGATGAAAATGAAAGCCTAGAAATCCCTGAGAACGAGAACGAGAATCGAGCTGAAGATTATTTGCAAAACCCAAAAACTAGTTGAATCCTAACACTTATGGTCTTTACTATGAGTGTTGATGCCATGGGGGAGAGTGAGTGGATGGCAAAAAGCATATCTCAAGCATTCAGTACACATTCAGTACACATACCTCAAGCATTCAGTACACATACCTCAAGCATCGCTTGGTGTTGTCTCCAAGCCTTTTACATATTGGATTTGGTGACAATGGAAAAAGCATAGATATGTTGTCCTTCATTGATCTAAAAGGAGGACACATGGCCTCATTGGAAAAAAAGATGGCAACTGAGATGAGCCTGACTTGGTCCAAAATTAACAGAATAAGTTCAGTTGATCAGGCTTTAAGTCAGGCTCAGATTTAGGTTTTGATCTACTCAAATTCAACTAGTCAAAGACTCAAACTTATATAAGCAAAATGATATTATTTTGGAAATTTTTAATTTAAAAAGAACTTAGGCAAGGTCGATTAGCAGGCTATCTTTAACCCTTCGAACTTGGGCTCGAGCTCACTACCTCAAACTTGGGCCTAGTAGCAAGGGTCAGATAGGACTCGCACCTGGATGGGCTTGACCTGACCTACTTTCATCCAAATCGGAATAATTTGTTACTCAGGAATATCATAAAGTGCAATTTTCTTTTGAAAATTAAAAGGAGTTAGAAGGTTCCAAAGATCGTATCGAAGGACTATTTTTGTATCAAAAGTATTACGAGTTGTTTTTTCTCATCAAAGATGTCTAGCGACTGTATGAATGAATTGTTTTTCTCATTAAGGTGTTTAGTAATTGTGTTTACGGTGTAATTTTGGCACTAAAATTATAATAATTATATAACTCAACATAAGGGATTTAGTAATTTCCAATTCACAAGTTAATCATACTCGTTGCAACCTAACAATTTTGAATATGAATTATTTGCTCAAAGGCTTACAAGTTAACATAATAACTTGTTTGATTACTAACAAATATATGTGATAGATGCATAATTGATCATAATTTTACCTTATATTTGATGTGTTTTTGTTTGATGTTTTATACTTTTATTGTATATTTGGTATTTAATGTACTTCAAGTGTGTTTATAGGTTATAATTAATTTCATGGACTTAAAGGAAAAAAATTCAGACAAAAATAAGACATAAAACAAAGAATTGAAGCATATAAGTGATGCATGGTCGTGCATCCAGGCTGTGCACCTATCCAAGTCATGCAAAATCTTGATTTCAGCTATTTTTGAACATACATAGTTTGATACACGGTCGTGTATTAGACCATATAAGTCCCAGAAACACTAATTTTTAATATAAAAAGATGTTTTCGGCTACTAATGAAGGGATGAGACTTTAGGAGGTGATTTCTAGATGTGGAGTAGTTCTCAAAGGACAATTTTGGTCCAAAGAAGTGGAAAACACGAAGAAACTATCGTAATATCCATCAAAATACAAGATTATATCTCTACGTCACAAGAATACTCGATAGAAGACAATCGGGGAGATTTAAAATTATGAACCTGTTGTTTTCTATTTGTTTTTCTTACAATGTATGTTTGATTTCATGTTTGATTATGTGTAACTAAATGTCTAGTTAGTATTTAGGTTAGATAGACCTTATATTAATACTTTAATATGATTTGATTCTTTTATTAATGCAATTAGTTGTTTAATATATTATGATCTGCTTGCACATTTTATTTATGTTTTAATAACCCAAGAATATTATACCATAATCTGATTTCATAAATAGAGATTGAGAAATCATAGTGTGAATAGATCTACCATAATTATAAGAAGTTAATTGCAACCCTAGAGATATAATGACATAAATATTCCAGATTAGAGTCAAACTTAATAATGTGACTCATAAATCGGTAACACATTCTTATAAGATTTAACTTGAGTAATTCGATTAAAAACCTCAGGGTTAGTTATTAATAGACTTAAGGTCAACTATCAGCATACCATAGAAGTATCCACGGTCCAATACATCAACAAAACAATTGCATGATAAAAGATCAATCTGTTAAAGGTTTAAGGGGATTTGAACTTAGATACTAATTTTTGATAATGATAGTCTTTTAAGTGAATTCCACTGTCTTTGCATTCATTATCGTTTCCTATTTCTTTAATTGTTTTAGTTTTATTTCTTTTTATTAAAAATCTAAAATCAATCCTTATGCTAGAAAATAATGGAAGGGTAATTACTCATATTCATCATCTTCGTGGGATTGATTTGTACTTACTGATATTAGCTATAGATAGTGCACTTACGGTTATTACATAATTGACCAAGTCAATAGGTCAATCAAGTTTCTGGCATCATTGCTTTATTGTATTTTAGTTTAATTTTGCTTTTTGTATTTATTTTCTTTTATTATATTGTATCTTATTGTATTTGTGGCTTATTAATATAATTATTTTTGAATTTTTCTGCTTGATCTTGAGTTTGTGCTTTATTATAGGAATTATGATTCATTGTCATAGTCACGGCTCACAATGAAAGGATGAAGTAGACAAGACTTCTGTGGGAGTCAAAATATGTATTCGCGATCTATATCATTACCATATTGGAGACTGGGGTGTTCTCGCATATTTTCATAAGCGCAACCGATGTTTAGGCCGTGTCACAACATTGGTGGGAGTTATCACTATAATCATGAATGTTAAGTACCAACACATATAAGGTAACAAACGAACGTGTGCTATCAACCTCATGGCACAGTATACGGGAACAACCACAATTCATAGTGGAGCAATTTTTATGCCTATGGATGGAATAATCAGGCTCCAACTAAATAATTACAACACCGAGTGCCTCCAATTAACGAACTAACTCGAGAAGATAAATTAATGAAAATCCATCCTAAAATGAAAGTTGACCGACATAAATTTGAGAGTGAATAAAAGTCAAGAGTTAGCTTCACGAATGGAGGGAAAATTTAAAAGAGCTCCTAGAAGAAAAAGGAAGTGTTACAGATAAACTAATAGAATTCCTTGTCAAGAGAGTAGCTAGTTAACGTAAATTTGATGAGAGACTTTCTTCACCTATGTATGATGAGTATAATTTGAGCTTCCAACCATCTCATAGTGAAGAAGAGACAACAGACGTTTTCATGAATAAAGATACATGTCAAGAAGGAAAGGAGGTAACTGCAGTTATGAAAAATATGATGACCTAGTTTATTCAAGATTCAAACATGAGGCATCAGGAAATGGAGGCTTGTATACAAAATATGGTAAATCAAATCAATCAGCTGGTGGATATATTATCTAACGAGATGCAACAAAGTTTTGCCCAGTTCTACTAAAACTAAAATTATCGATCGAGACACAATCACCCTTAGTAATGAAGAAGAGCCTCCTGAGGAAGAAGACAAAGAAACCTCCATCCAAGAAGAGAAGTAAAGGAGTGGCAGAAGATAACTAAAGAAGATGAGCTAGAAGCCTTTGTGCAAGAAGAAGAAGAAGAAGAGTAGACAAAGGTGATTAAGGAAGAACTAGTGGAGGAACCGAGTAAGGAAACTACTGACGAGGTGTTGGTAATGATCTTAAGTAAAGAGGGTTCCCACTTCCTCAAAGACAAATTGTTTGAGCTAGCCAATGATACAGAGAGTTTTGTTATTCCCTATGTTTTTAATAGTTTGTCATTAAAAAGGACATTATAGTTGGATTTATTTATTTGATAAATTATGTCTTTATTATTATCTTACTATATGTGACTTACTTTTTTAACAGTTTGTCATTAAAAAGGACATTATTGTTGGATTTATTAATTTGATAAATTATGTCCTTATTATTATCTTACTACATGTGACTTGTTTACAAGCTATGAAACCACTTTATGGAGAAAAGGGTAAAGCAAGCTGCTGATTATTGATTCAGGATGACACTAAACATGCAGGTGACTTCGAGCTACCAATATTAAAGAAGTGTTATATCTGAGACAATTCATGAGTTATTTTTAATTTTATTTCAATTTTGATATTATCTTTTGTTTACTTTCATCTTACTATATGATTTTTTCTGTTATGTTATTTCTTTTGTTTCTTTTTATCCTTTTCTTTTTTATATTTTGCAAGGATGTTAGTTTCATATTGAATGAATCAAAATAAAAGAAATCATTATAGTTAGGAAAGTACCTACTTAACCCTCTCACTTTTTCATAAATGTTTATATTGTGTACAATGGGGACAATATACAACTTTAAGTATGGGGATGGGTTTAATGAATCTTAACATGATTTCTTTAAGCTTATTATAATCTTGTTTATAAATTTTATTAATTGATATCTTGAATTGGTTGAGATTCGTCCATAAATATTGTACTTTATTGTTGAATATTGACTTGAATTGGTGTACAAAAGGATGATGGTTAGAATAAAATTAGTTTTCTAAAGTCATATTTTTTGTAATCATTGAGATATTCAAGTTGGATGAAATTGCATATTATTTACACACATATATATCCAATTTTTTTAGCTCTTTTTATTCTTTCATGTATTTGATATCGTGCATAGTAGGATAATTCCAAAACTTGTTTTTATTATGCATGTTGAGACCATATTTGTTGAATTAGAAGCATTAATATAATGAAGGCATTTAGATTTACCAACTTGCTTAGCCTATTTCTTTGAAATTATCATACTCAAAATTTACCTTTAGGAATAATCAAGTTGAGTCTTGTCCTTTTTCATTGATTAAACCCAAAATATAAACCTTTATGATTTTTGTTCTTTAAAGATCTTTTTATTATTTTGAACTTTAAAGGTTATTTATATTGTTTACTTGTTGATATTTGAAATTTGTGAAAGGTCCAATATTTCTTGAATTGTAGGACTGAATATTTAGTATGAAAAAAAGAAAAGCATAAAAGAAAATAAAAGGAAAAAAGAAAGAAAAATAATAATGAGTATATAGTACCATTAGTTTTGCAATGAAAGGACCTATGTATACTTGCAAACAAGTTTTAAATTATATGGTATAGTAAATTTCCTCCAATTGAACCGTTTTTATTATCTCATTCGTACATTACCTAAGCCCTATTACATCCTACACAAAAACTTTGATTTTTGTTTCTAGTTTGTACAAAAGTGGTAAAGACGTGATTTTATTGCAAGTCTATGGTAAGAATTCTACTATGTATTGATTGAAAGTTTCGATACTTTTTACCCTAAATAATTAAGTGCATTGAGTAAAATCTTAGTGAGGGTGTACAGATTTATGATTTTGATTGTTGATGCGATTACTATTAATATTATTTAGTAAGTTGATTTTAAGACAACTTGACTCTAATTGTATGTTAATTTGACTCAATATAACATGATGATGTATAGTGTGAATGGACATATTGAAATTGATGATAGATTGATGTTGTGAAATTTATAATTTTGATTATGATTATAATTTGTTTGAGGATAAGCAAAAACTTAAGTGTGAGGATAATTGATATATGCATAATTAATCACAATTTTACCTCATATTTGATGTGTTTTTTCTTGATATTTTATACTTTTATTATATATTTGGTACTTAATGTGCTTTAAATGTGTTTATAGGTTATAATTGCTTTCACAGGAAGAATTCGGACGAAAAGACAACATAGAACAAAGAAATGAAGCACAAAAGTGAAGCATGGTCGTGCACTTGTCCAAGTCGTGTAGAATCGTGATTTTAGATATTGTTAGACATACACGATCTGATACATTGTTTTTAATATAAAAAGACGTTTATAGAGGCTAATGAAGGGAGGAGACTTTAGGAGGCAATTTCCAAACATGGAATCGTTCTCAAAGGGCAATTTTGGTCCAGATAAGTGGAAAATACGAAAAAAAAACCATTGCAAGATCCATCGGAATACAAGATCATACCTCCATATTATAAGAATACTTGATAGAAGACAATCAAAGAGATTTGTTTTCTACTTTTTTTTCTTTCAATTTATGTTTGATTTTGTATTCGATTATGTATAACTAAATCTTTAGGTAGTATTTAGGTTAGATGAACCTTATGCTAATACTTTGATATGATTTGATTCTTTTGTTAATGTAATTGGTTATTTGATATATTCCGATCTGATTATGTGTTTATTTATGTTCCAGTAACCCAATAATATTATATCATAATTTGATTTTATACATAGAGATTGAGAAATCCTAGTGTGAATAGATCTATCATAATTAGAAGGAATTGATTGCAAACTCAGAGATAGGATAACATAAATCTTCCAGATTATGGTCAAACCTAATAAAGAAACTCATAAATCGAAAATGTAATCCTATAAGATTTAACTAGAGTAATTCAGTTAGAGACCTTAATTAAGATTAGTTGTTAGTAGATTTAAGGTCAATTATAAACATATGATAGGATTATCCACGATCTAATAGATTAACAAGACAATTATATGATAAAACATAATTTTTTTAAAGGTTTAAGGAGATTCAAACCTAGGTAATAATTTCTGATAATGATAATTTTCTAAGTAAATTTTACTGTCTTTGCATTCATTATCGTTTTCTTTTTTAATTTTATTTTTTAGTAGTAATTACTAATTTTATCGTTTTTGTAAAATCGATTTGTACTTTGAGTGTATCCTTGGTGTATCATCACTGTCCAAAAGCTTTGAACACCATCACAGTTGTGTTTGCCGTTCTTCTTCTGTTGCAAACTCCAATTATAAGCTATACACTAGCCGAATTGTTTTGTGTGTCTTAATATCCTATGATTTCTCCCGTTCCATGTGACATATACCACACATATGAAAACCATTCTAAAGATAATTAAGGCGAAAAGACCAAGCTAGGGCCCAATGTTTGTACTAGATTTTAACATTTCGAAATATTCAAAATAAAGTCTAATAATTATATGTTTAAAATGAAACTTGATATTTAGAAAACATTCCAAACAAGTTGATAAGATATATGGAATATCTTACCAGATAGATGGAATACGGGACGTAGATTTTTTGTGGGGTCCCAGTTAAAAGCAGACGGTGCCATGTAAAAGCTCAAACTTGAAACAGAAAGGTGGTAACCCGAAGAACCGTTGAACGCTTCAACTTGGCCAAGAAGGCGAAGGCTGGGCAAGAGACTAGGCCAACTTACTGCCATGCCATGGCTGAATGCCGCCGAGTCGGACGAGCCACTGTTTTTGAGCAAGAATGATAGAAATGAACGAGCTCTTCTGAACAGGGAATGAGACGATCGAGTTTATTAAATGACTAAAAGGAATAAGAACTCCAACTACTGTATAGGCTGTCTTTGGGAGGGAGGCACCTAAGAGCCAAGAGAAGGAAGATGGTTGCTCAAACATTTTTATGCCAACCTTTACTCCTATAGGTATGTTGGATAGACAAACCCAAATTCGTAAAAGAGAGACAGGATTTTGAGCAAATGTAGGTTTTGTTTGTTTAAGCTATAGCTACCAGTCAAGACCGTTCTTCCCTATGCTTCTGGTCTCTGAATATGGATGATCAGAAAGCAAAACTTGGAATTAAGGAAGATAGAGAAGAGGGATCCAAAAATTGGTTTTTCAAGATGTTGATCAGATGTATACTTAAAGTAGGGAAGGCCAAAGGCTTCTGGCCCTCTGTAGAAGTATAGAAGCCTTGATAGAAACATTTCAACCTGTATCTTTAGTCAGTTTCTTCTATATTTCGCTTTCATCAAACAGTCTACTCATTTTCTTTCGTTGTTTTTGTTCTTTCTTGGATTTGCATTTGTAAAAGCTTTGGTCTGAAACTCATTTCCATTTAAATTCTCGTTTTTCTTCTATTTCTTGTCTTGAGGGTTTATAGAAACAAAAAATGGAGATCGTAAACTTCATCAGTGGAGAAATGATAATCTCTTTTCAGATTCAAGAGATACTTTCGGATAATAATATAGATAATGATAAGTTGAATGAGTTAATGATAATTCTTCGTGATAGAATACGAAGACAATTTTATTGATAGAATGTCGCAATATATATACAGGGAAAACTACTG
>JANIJH010000006.1:72794091-72807994 GCA_024520975.1 Erythroxylum areolatum | reverse complement strand
CTGAACACTGGTCAGCATAACATGCAGTCTGTTAGGATTTGATGATATTAAAACAAGAACGCTTTTATAATGAAACATAAATTCTTGTCACCTATAAATTCTCATATCTGAACCTGCAATTTGTATGTACGATGACAAATATATGCAGCAAGTTCGTGAAAGGACTATCTTCAGTTCTGAGCTCCTTAGAAATCCTGATCTTCTGCGAATAAGAAAAAAATTGTGCGGTAGATAAACACCACAATATAAAAACCAAAAGAAATAGATTTAGATATCAGATGTGTAAAGCTTAAAAAGTGTCTTATAAAAATGATTGTTGGAAAATAAATAGACAGCAAGCAAGAAAATCATCAAAGCTGTTAACAGTTAACCAAAACAAAAATTTTGTGATTCAGGCTCTACCTAGCCATTTCCATAATTCCTGCATAAGATCTACCAAATAAGTTGTGATGGGGAAGCTGATGCTCATTCCCACCAATGTAAATTTGTTGAAGTTGTAAAAGGGAAAAGTATTACAGATACAACTACAACCTTTTCTTTCTCATGCCTGGAGCAGCCAAAGAATACAAGGACAGGAATCATATAAACCATGGAATGAAAGGTTGAAACTTCTCAAATCCATACAGAGATGGCGATCTATCATCATCCATGTTTAAGTCAGCAGATTCCTAACGACTAGTGTAACCAAGCCTGAACAAGATGCCCAAACTAATGCAGGTTCTCGGTTTTTACGATAAAGAATCATAGGTCTGAAGACAACCAAATGCATCAACACATTGAAATCTAAGCTTAAGCTACCTATTTATTGTAGAGTTCAACCAAATTTTGGTTACAAGGAAAATAAAAACTGTAATCTTACAAGAATCATCAGCCATAAGGTAAATTTCTACGTAGATGGAACGAGCAGAAATCATGAACTAACACAACTTGTCTACTAACTCAAAGACAACAAGCAAACAAAAGGAGATTGAAGACACCAAAATAAGCACATCACCAGCCAGGAAAAAAAATCATATTAAAGCAACACAAGTAGGTGGATTATTTTGGATTGATTAAAAAGGACACTTAAACATCTTAAAGCATATAATAGCAGAAGCATATAAAAGAAAAATTAAAAAGTGGAAAATCATTCATGATGTACATAAATAGAAACGGTAATTTGCATTAAAAAGTGGCCCACAGAGAAGATGTTATGGCGTGCAACCACACATGATGGGTTTACAAAGGCAAAAGTGGGAATCGTTAAGCCCATCAAAACCAAAGCTGAAAGGGTAGATTCATACATAATTTAATTGCAAAAGCAATCTTTTTGGGCATAAAGAAAAGATTCACTCATGATTTAGACCATTTACATAGTTTGCACAGACACCAAATAAACATCCGCTCATATGTTTACTAACGTCAAGATTTTAAAGTAGAAAACCGAACTTTTCTGATTGGGTATAAGATATCAACTTCGTCCAAAGAGAGCGCAGTAATTTCAATTTTCAATGGTTTGAAAAGTACACGCGTATTGCACACACAGCATTCGATATTTGACCACCAAACAGTGTTCGTAAAAATAAAATAAAATAGTTAGAAGGGGTTGAGAATACGAATTAAAAACGAAACCAGACCCTAAATCACATCAATGCCTAATCAAGAGGAAACAAATGAGTATCAATGTCAAAACCCAAAATATCGTTTTACGCGGTCAGGGAAAACCGAATAAAACTGAACCGACTCGCGATGTAACAATCAACCGCACACCGCGTAATCAGAACCAGAAGAGAAGAACATATTTCATAAACCCAATACAACATTCACAGAAACAAACAAAGCAGGAACCTTTCGTACAACAAAAAACAGAGAGAAGCTCGAATCCAAAAGCAGTTTTCAGAATGCAGCTAACTAAAAGATGAAGCGAGAAACGGCGCCGAAACTTGGATGAAACGAAGGAGACCTAATTGAAACGAACCGATAATATATGAAATCAAAGAAAGAGAAAAGGAAAAAAGAAAAGGAGTAAACAAAATTACCTAAAAGCTAAAGACGAGAATGAAACCCCGGAAATCCCTGAGAACGAGAACGAGAACGAAAATCGAGCTGAAGATTACTTGCTAAACCCAAAAACTAGAGATTGCGCAACCCGAAAAGAAGGGTGAGGAGAGAAAAGAAAGAAGAGCTTATAAGGAGAGGGAGGGTATTTTATAGAGGAAGTTTCGGTTATGGAGAACGTGTTTTAAAGGGCTGTTGAACACAATTAAACTATTAATGCAACTAACTACCTTCGCCTCCCCCCCCACCCGAGTTCTGTCACTCGTGCGATACACGGCCCAATAAATGGACAGATTGGAGATCGTCGACGCTACTGTTCAGGTGGGGCCGGAGGGTGTATCTGTCGGATATGTAGGACACGTGGCGGGTGAGACTTTCGTCTCCAAAGAGCGTGTGGACACGTGTGAGTGAGTCGAGGCCGACGCGGCCACGTTGGAGTGGGGCCCGTAGATTAAGTGTCGGCTAATACGTGTCGTCGCTTTCAGGAGCAGGGTAACAGCACGGTGACCGTCCGTCAATTCCCACGTGGCAGGAGATGGAGGGACGGAGTGAATGAGAGCCACACGATCGAAGCAGGGGGCTTGGGGTTGTGGGGTCCGTTTGACGAATTAAATATAAGCCACCAGATGGATCCGACGTGGGACGGAGTGGGCCTTGACAGGGACTGAAACTGGAATATCCACCAAACATTGGATTCTTTTCAAGTCCTTCAAACATGGAAATTTATCTTTTAAGGACTGGAATTTTGACATAATCAAAACATCTTTGCAAAAGTGGAAGCTTCTTTGACTCTCTATGCATTTAAAGATCAATGTGAAAAAGGGAAGGTTAGATAGTAGGAGGCGGTGAGGAGTGAGTTAATGCTGGCGATGAGACAAAAGGGAAGTAACCGGGAAAGAAGGCAAGTGAGATTTTTGCCTTTTCAAGGGGCTTCGTTTTATTACTTAATTAACTAATTATGTTGTGGGGTAGGTTGGGTGGTGGCAAGATGGTTCCAGTCCAGACTCCAGAGGCGGTTGGCCAACGAACCTTCTATTTCAACGCCGTAGGTTGTGGTCAGTTGATGACTTCTCCATCGGGTTGGTCCTTTCCCGCTATAGTTTGTAATTTCTTGTACAAAAGTATCTTAAGACCTCTTCATGTTTTTGAATACCTTTCTTAATATAATATTTAATTGTTTGATTCAGTGATTGAAAAATTCAACTGAGTTAGTCCCGTAAAATCTTAAATCGTCTAATTTGTCGTAAAATTTTAAACTTCTTAATTTATTCGTTTACCTTTCGGCTCGATTTTTAAAATACCGATTTAACAATTGAAACAAGCAAAGAAAAATAGTGCTACAGAAGGCGTGTGTTTGTGGGAAAATCTTCTTTCAAACAAGCCAACTAGGACGCACGTATTGTTTATATTTATTTAAAGGTATACTATGAAGTAAAGTAATGTGTTGTGAGATTGAGAAATCTTGATGCCCAAGTAACGTAAGGTTCCATTGACTTGGGTTTGGTTGCTAGTGTTCGTCACGTCAGATGATACATAATCTAAAAGTCTGCATCTCCGCCGCCCAAGTTGAGACTAACAATAAGCGTACGGCAGTGTCTTAGTTCTTTATATAATTAATTGAATTTAAAATTTAAAATTTTAACTTATTAACTTTAATTTGAATGAATTTTATTTTTAATTATGTGTATTTATTAGAATAATTATAAGAATTAGTTTCATTAACGATGATAAATAAATTTTAAAATAGTTAATTAATATCGACAAAAGCTTAAATTTTTTAGAATTTCAACGACAACAATTCTTAGCAATGATCCTGCTGAGAAATCAGATTCAAGGGAGGTTTAATAATTTTAAATTGTCTATAATTTCATTTGTTATAATTATTTAAATAAGCGAACGCGATGAATTTAATTATCTAGTATTATTCTCCTTCGTTTCAAAAGAGCTCATTTATACATTTATGTGAGTTTTACATAAATGTATAGATGAGGTTTAATAAATCGTATTAGGAACATCATAGCTAGAACAAGAGATTTGATCCTAAGAATATGGGTTTAATATTTTTTTAAAAAAAATTTAAATAATTTTTTTTTGTTTTTTTAATAATTATCTTTGGTAATATTGTTTTCTTAAATTCTAACAAAATGTAATAAAATATGACAAAATGTGGCTTTTTTGTATTAAAAAATTCATCCAATTTGATCGTAAAAATTTTCAATTGTTTAATTTTCAATTTAATAATTATTCTTATTAAAAACTGAATTAACTAATCAATTTTTATTGATTAATAAATTTTTATAAATAAAAATAAATCAATTAATTTTTATTTAATATTTTTATTTAAATTTTAAATTTTTTGATAAATCAAGACAATCTCTTTCGATCATATTTTAAAATTTTAAATTACACTCGTTTGAACTTTTTACACTTTTACCCTTTTATCTTAGTGATTTAATTGTTGGTCCACCTTTCAGTACACTGCTACTAACTACTAAGCGACGCCATAGCCACAATTCGATTTCCTTTTCTATCAACCAGCTCGAACTACTGGACCACACTAAATGGGTTCAACTTGGTTTTGTTTTCTAACCAGAGACACAAACACCTACTTTTCAATTACATGTTTACACTTTACACCGACTGGAAGTTGACTTTTTTTCAAATTATAGTGGAAATTATGCATTTTAAAAGATTATTTAATAAATAAATAAATTCAATTTAAGAGAATTTTAAGTATTCAATAATGCTATTTTAATTATTTATTTTTATTAACTAAAGTTCACAAACTAAAATATAAATTTTACCAAGCACAAGCTGTCTCCTCTCCCCTTTTGCAGATTGATTTTAATGCGTTCTAGCTGTGTTAAGGAATGACAGTTGTCTTTCTTGTTAGATTTTAACGCCGTCACCGAAAGTCGTTGGACTAAACAAGTCAGGCCGAGAGAAAATATAGAAAAGTGTCCTTCGTCTCGTCTTGTCTTGAAACTTCCCGGTGCTTTCCACCGTCATCGTCGGTTGGAAATTCTGCTAAAACGTGAGGTTAGTTACAAATCAGTATTTATGAGATGGAATTGGAAATTCTGCTATCACGTGATTAGTATTTTACTTTTTGATATGAAATGAGATGATAAAAAGTCTTCTTTATATAAAAACAAAACGAGGACTTTTAACTTATTAATTAATTACCAGGTATAATTATTAGCAGTTTCACATGATTAAATAGTTAAAAACCTTTTAATTTGTCAAAAAATGACTGATCTTTACCTTTGTTTTTAAGAATATTTATAGAAATGACAGTTAAATATGTGTTAGACCCGATTAAATGGTTTTAGATTGGGTTAATTTTTTTTAACCTTTTGATTTTAGTTTGAGTTTAAATTTGCATTGCCCAAGTGCAATCCGATTTAAAGTTTGAAAATGATAAGTAAAAGATATTATTTTAAGTACAAAAACTTCCTTTTATTTTTTAATTTATAAAATAAAAAATTAAGTTAGACCAAACTTATGGCCGCCCAACCCAGGCTGGAACAAAATATTTTGGACTAAGCCTAATTGCTTTATTGAGAAAAACTTTTGGTTATGTTTGACTAGATGTAAAGTTTTTAATGAAATGGAATGAAATAAAATGATTTGTAATGAAATGGAATGTAAATGAATATAATATTAAAAAATTGTTGTTCGAGAGAAATGAAAGAATTCGTAATGTAATATAGTAAAATATTATTTGATTAAAGAATTTATAATATAATATAGTGTAAAATTGCTTATCATTTTATATTTCATCCTAAACCTTTCAAATTAAAAGTTTTTTTTTACTGTTTAGAATGAAATGAATTATAATATAAAACTCTCATCTTCTTAACGATGGTTACATTCAATTCAATTTTATTAATAAGCTTCCAACTAAATTCCATAACCAATTTAAGCCCAATTAAACTTGGGCTGAGCAATCTAAATCAAGCCCAATTCCTTTATCATTTTAAGCCCAGTAAAACTTGAGCTGAGTAATCTAAACCCAGAACTATGGAACAGGGTAGTGCGAAGCTTGATTAGGTTGGAGCTAAACGATATTATTCAGATCGGTTCAGGAATCCCAAATTCGAGTCCCTTACAAAACCCGATTGATTCAAACTTATTACAATGACTTTAGGTCCGTCGGGCTCATTTCAGTTTCCCCTAAATGAGTGGAACTAAACTTAGTTTAGCAAAGGGAACTGGCAAATTTTACAAGGCAAGACATGTTTAAGGATCAAATTGGAAGCAAAGAAGCTAAGATGTTTCTCACAAGCATGCCTCAGATGTGCTCTCTTCAGAATTCAGCATTTGGACCACTTCTTTCACACCTTCTGCAATTTCCTTTCTGATGACACCGTCAGGCACATCAAATGTCCTCCTCTTCATGGAAAGTATTTTCCTGGGAGGTTGGGGGTCTATCACATCAAGCATTGCCTCCAACTCATCTAGCATTAATCTCTTTGCAGCTCTAACCATAATATCAGCTCCCTGAAAAAGGACAAGATACAATAAATATACATAACAGAGTTCGCTAGTCTCCAGTTTGACATCCATCACTTGCTTAAGCAGATATCATACAGAAAGCAACTTACACGAAAGAAATTGATGCAGAAACAGAATGTTAATTAGGCATTCTGAAGGTTGATGGATGTTCACCGATCAATTACGACTTTATAGAGCATAATATGCAGCAAATTACCGCGACAAAGAAGGTATTAATATATCTGATTTCATGCTAAAGTAATGTATTGATCAGCCGAAATTCATAGTTATAATCAACAAACACCAAGTCTCACCAGCAAACCTAGGACCAAAGCATTTAAAGTACCACGCTGGAACGAATTTCAAGCAGCATAAGGCAGAGTAAAATTGAGATATGCATAATAAAAGGTCGCCAAACAACAAATCAAAGATTCGAAAAGAGTTGGAGGAGGAACTATATCGAATCCAAGCATATGGTGTAGCAGGGGCATATATTGTATTTTCAGGCTTGTGGTTCTAAGCAACTAACTGGCATTGGGTATATTGGCATCTAGATCTAGAAATATTTTGTAATAAACGTACACAAAAACCCCTCCTTGGATTTATTAAAGATATTAAGAAATGACAAGCTGTGACATAGCAACAATCAGAAAACCTCATAATTTAACAAGCATGTAAAAGAATGGTTACCTCAATGGCATCAACAGCGAGAAGCAAGACAATGATCTTTTCGGAGAACCTCTGACGGTCTTCTGCATCACGGGCCACATGACGCCGGTAAGAGAAGTTGTTAAACAAAGCCCTGATCTCCTTCAACTTGGATTTGGCAATAGCAAGCTCTCTAAGAGCACGAAGAGCCTTTGATCTATGAATCAAATAAGCCCTGAAAGTCACTTGTATCAACAATGCCGAATCTTGGGCAGACAATTTCTTCTGCTTTCGCTTACTAGCTCTTGCCACTCCCGCTCGTTTTTCAAAAGCCTTAAAAAACCCCAAACCAAACACATACACACAGAACACTATTCAAAGATCGAATCTTTTCGTCGTCAACCGCTATGTTCACACGAATCTTAGTCTGGGTTTTATTCGAATTAACCATACCTGTCTTAGAATCACAGCTTTCTGATCATTGGGTTCTTCAATCTCCACCAAGCTCTTGGAACACTCACCTTTCTTCTCTTTCTTACTCTTCTTCTCTGATGATCCGCTCCTCTCATCTGCACCACCACTCGATGCTTCGATCGTGTACTTCCGCGAGATCACTCCTTCTCCTTTAACCTCAGCCGTCCATTTGTACTTCTTTTCTTCCTTTTTCTTCTTCCCTTCCTTAATCTCCGCCGTCCACTTGTACTTCCTCTCCACCGGGCCCTGAATCTCTGCCGTCATCGTATACTTCCGGTAACCGCCGTTAAACTTAGGTTCGACCAGCCGGTCAAACTTTGACTCAAGCGCGCTGACTCGAAGTCAGTCCCAGTTCGGTGGTGAATCCTTTTGTATGAAGAAAACGACGGCGTTTTCTCTAATTGAATAAGACCGGTCACTTTCGAATCCAGTACAGCAAAAGGGTCAGGGTTTAGGAGGTCAATAGCAGAAGTGAAGTACTTATCTTCTTCGACAAACGACGGGAAAGCCAGCGTTTTGGGGACGAGAAAGGACGCTTCTTTCGCAGGGAATAACGAAGAGTAATCCGGCTCATAGATCTCAATTCTCCTGAATCTACTCATAGCCCAAGCAATTTAGGGTTCACTATGATTGGCTAACAGGTAGCTATCATCGGATTGAAAATGGGTTTAAACAAGAAGAGACAAAACTTAAGAGGAAGACGAGGACAAAGAACGTCAAAGAGGCTTTCGTTGGAGGTAAAACGGGAATTTAAAGGTTAAATCATTATGTGAAATTGATTCGTTGACCATGGAGAAGGCATGAAACATGAACATGTATAAAAATGGGAGTCGAATAGACGGAAATGACCTTGTTATGTTGAAAGAATTACGCAGACATGATAATCCGACAGCCCGATTAAAAGAGCATGTGGTTTCCTAGCGTTGGTGTCTGTCGGAACCCATCGATTTCAGAAACGGGGGTCGGGGTGGATGAGCATCCAATGTTAGAAATTGCAGAAGTGAGGTTGTGGATTCACAATCGCCCTCGTGAAAGTAGTTATTTAAAATTTAAGGCTAGAGTCTTGTATCTCGTAAAGTATGTATTCATTTTGAGCAGAAATTAGTTTAGGTGTAAATAATTTAAAATAATCTTCTCATAATTGAGACCTTTTTAAAATATCTCGTAACAATAAAAAAGTAATTGTAAAACAAAGGTTTAAATCTTAACAACCGGAGTATAGTTTGGTTTTTCTTTTTTTGTGGATGAAAGGGAAAAATGGCTTGTAAAATTTAAAAATAAGATAAAAATTCTATCATTATTCATTAATTTAATTTAATGATTAATTAAAAATGTTAAATAAAAATTAATTAATATATAAATTAACTAACAAATTTATCTATATCAAATCTAAAAGTTAAAATATTAAAATAAAAAGTCAAGATTTTTACATTTGAATTTTCCGAATTAGATAGCAAGGGAATATTGTGTAGGACATTATTTCTGGTACTATTTTAGTTAATCGCATATTCGCTATTTTCATTAGTTTTTTCAAAGCCCTGATAAGTCTCTTGCTGTAACAAAAAAAAAAAAAACCATAAGTTTTTTCCTCTTGCTTCACGCACTACTCCGCTCATTTTGTTGTACGCGATTTCCTTTATAAGGCAAGACTTTTATTTTCTTAGTTATAATATTTTTTTTTTAGTAATAATTTCATTTACATATTTACTCTTTAACTTGCGTCACTCTTTTATTGTCATATCTATACGTGAGTCTACTAAAAACAACCTTTCTATTATGTAAGAATAGTAATAATATTATTAACATATTTAATCTTTAACTTGCATCACTCTTTTATTGTCATATCTGTATATGAGTCTATTAAAAATAGTCTTTCTATTATGTAGAAATAAAGCTGCGTACTATCAGACCTCCTTAAATCTCGCTTCATTATAAAACTTCGGATTGAGTATAATGACGAGGAAGAAGTAGGAATTGACTCTATTTGAATATGAAGTAATCCAAGAAGCTTCAGAATTGATGCCTTTGTCCCTTCAGCTGCTAACACCTGAGACACTTAGTCCCAGAAATTACTCTGGCATGTCTACGGTAGAGTTAATTCTTGTAAATTCACTGCCCTGGAGGTATGGAAATCCTCCAAGTTCCTCGCTTCCTTGATGTTCTCTTTTATGGGGATTTGAGCATCTTTCTGAAATTTCCTTCATTTTGTCTTGACATGGAGGCATTCATACGAAACCCTTTTGTCTTGGTCTCCTGAGCAGCCATCCTAAGAACCCTACATTCCACTAGCTCAGTACCTTAAAACCTGATAGTTCGAAGAAGGAAAGTAGGGGAGTTATCAGAAGCTTGTCTTGTTTGGATAGGACCACAAAGTACATAAAGCTTTTACTTACTATAACAATAATATATGCTTCAAGTTCTTGGATACTTCTTTTCTTCTTCTCTTAGCTTGTGAACTTGGTTACGATTCTCAGACTCCTCACAAATGCTTCCAATGATCAGAAGAACAGCTTCTAATGTTCGTAGAGTGCAAGTGAACCACAATTTAGGTGCTTCATTGGAAAAAAAGTTCAAATTGATCTCTGAATTTTAGTTAACTTTTTTCAATTAAATTCAATTTGGACTTAATAATTTAAAATCAATTTGATAAAAAAAGCTAAGACAGACTGAAGTGCTATTAATTTCAAAGTTTAAAGTTTATTAGAGAGCTTAATCAAATTAAGTATGATAATCTTTTTGATTGATTAGATCAATAAATAATTCATCATCACATCTAATTTGAAGTTTTGCAGTAAAGCAGGGTCTGAAGAAGTCTGATAGTAGACAGCCTTATTCTTATATAACAGAGAAGCTGTTTTCAGACAAATAATTATGCAAACAAAAACAAATTACTTAGTCATTACTGATACTGAACATTTCATTTAGTTAATAGACTACACATATATAGAAAGCATCATATCATAATTTTTTGTAACAACACAAGTCTACTTATCTAAATTATATATATATAGAGAGAGACCATTTACTTCAAAATAGATCACTAGTTGATCTATCTTCTTCTATTGTGAATTGGCGGTGAATGACGAGGTGGCTCATAATCTACCACAAATCCATCTTCTTGCAAGTTGGAATCCAAAGCCTTCTCACCATCTGAGCCAGACCCTATTCTCGATAATGCTCTCTTTCTTGATACCTGCATAAGTCAGTAATAACACCATCATCAACAATAACAGATTGTCGTCATTTCTACTTTGTTCGAACCGAACATGTTTTAAATTAGTTCATAAAGCATCAACGATGTGGAATTTTCAATGTTGCTGAAGTACCTGTTCTTGCATTATATCTATAAAATGAATGAAAGAACTAAAAGCAAAGTTCTCCAGATATATCCCTTTTGTTTTTGTGGTTTAAAGTTTCCCATGCACCTGTATAAAGGCCCATTTGTGTTTCACCACATGCAAGCTTAATCCTGTGTGGTCACTGTCAAGGTTTTCACGATATGTTTCATAAGAATCAGGTAGCATTTATGTCTGAAATGCCAACTCAATCTTTCACTATATATGAGATTGCCAAGTTTTCAAATTAATTACCTCCACATCAGTAGTCGTCCTGTGAGAAGTGACAATGGAGGAAAATCTAGAACTGTCGTTTCCTGCATGTTCGATCCTTATCAGCAAAAGAAGGGCATCGAAAAGGACTACTCTAATGTTGATAATAATGAATGATAGATATTGATGAAGATGAAGTAAACACAAGAAGAACATGTGAAAAGAAGAAACTGAAACAAGTTTTTTTGGATGGAAGAACATGACCTGACAAGTTTTGGTTAATACCATGCAAGTCCTCTACTCCTCCATCGATCATTGCTCTTTCACCACTGGTCTCTCCAATCATGGTCTTTCTATCAGATTCTTGGACCGATTCCAGTTTGTGCTTGTCATTATCTTCACCCTGTAACAAGAAACGGAATGATCAACACACGCAGGAAAAGTGGAGTGAAAAGAAAAACCAAGAAATGCACCAACATTTCTGGAGAATCCTCAGCCGAATCTTACATTTTCGAACCCGAAAGGCCGAGCAGTACATGCATGCATGCAAACACATAGGAGAAGAATTAAGACTAATGAGTATGCCAAGGACATGTTTAGAGAAAAGCAACTATCAGAAACTTTGAAACGATTTAGAAACACTATCAGTCTATTTGTATTGCAAGGTGTTAGGAAGAGAGACAAAAGAGTCTGTATCGAAAAAGAAACCTGCCGAAACTGGCAAATGATAGTATATGATCATTGATGACAGTGAAGGGTGTCGTGGCACTTCACAATCACAAGATGGAACCTATTGGCACTAATGAACAAGCCGAGTTTCTGAAGCATTTCCTGGTTGAAGTTAAAAACTTTATTTTACTTAACAATTCTCTGCATGCGATCCAGAAATATAACTATCCTATCTGCTTGTCTTGTAATGGACACAGAGTATCGGGAAAAGTGTTTTCGAATTTTTTATCAGGAACAAACAATTCTCAAAATTTAAGGACATGGGATGTGCAGAAATTTGAGACACCTTTCCTGATAATTAACCAGAATGAGAGTTTCAAGAAACAGAAAGTGTAAAACACACAGAGAATGTGCATTGTATAGCCAAGAAAGTGGCACAGTAACAGTAAATTTATGACATGAAAGATGCAAGTTTTGTGGAGAAGTCAAAGAGAAAACCAATGGTGAATAGGATTTACTTGCAAGCTACAAAGCTTGTCAATTTTGTCTGGAGCGGTGAAATAGGTCGGTAGTAGGCCAAACATGCTTGTGCCTCCGTGTTTGTTGCTCTTGCCTGCCGCGATTTACCTTTGACCAAAACAGAAATCCTTTTAACCTAGTGATTAATATTATAGAAATTTCAAATTATTATTTTATAAAATAATTTTTTAATTAGTGATTATCATTACTAATTGTAATTCTTTTGAAAAAATTATTATAAAGAAATGATAATTAAAATACAATTATTATAAATAATAAGAAATATATTTAAAAAATAATTTTTTATTAAGTAATTAAGGTGGCCATTGAAATTTATATTTGGGATAACAAATTAAACAATGCTTATTCTTTTAAGATTTTTTAATTTAGTGCTAAATTTTAAAATTTTTAATTTAATCATTGATCTTTTAAAATTTGTCTAGTTTTAAAAACTAAAAATGGTTAAAGATTGAATAAAATTAAAAAATTTAAAATATAATTAAAAAAGATTGTCCTTATCTATCGAAGAATTTGAAATTTAATTGAAAATTTTGTTAAATAAAATTTATTTATTTATTTTAGTTTATAAAAAATCATTAATTTACAGAAATTGATTAATTAATTAATTAACTGATCAATTTTTAATAACAAAATTATTAAAATAAATCGAATCTAAAAGTTAAAAACTTAACCAAAAATTTGAAAGATTTAAGATTTTTACGATTGAGTCGGCCAAATCAATTAAACTTTTTAATAATTAGTATCAATCAGGTCAAATAGTTATTTGTTTTTATGTATTAATTACAATAAAAAACAAAAAAATTAACTTGAACTGAAAAAAATTTAAAAGTTAATAATTAAATTAAAAATTTTTAAAATTTTGACTCATATTAAATCTATATTGTCTTCTCCTAAGTGTCCATTTGTATCAAATCTACATTATCATATCCGAATGTCGTTATAACATTTTTATTAATTAAGAATAAAGTTGTGTAATATAAGACTTTTTTAGACTTTTGTGTCTCACCGGAATTTATATTGAATGTTGATGTATCTTCAAATCTCGATAAAGTTGGGTAATATAGGAGTTTTTTAAACCTCTGTATCTCATCGGAATTTATATTGAATGTTCTTGTGTAGTTAAAGATTAATGTTAGATGAAATTTTCTGCGTTCTTTTTACTCATAAGAACTTGTAACTCTGCAATGTATCAAATGCTTTCACCCTTCATCTTCTCACCACTTTTCTTTAACAATTGGTAGACAAATCATGCATCCAGAAGTTTGAACTTAGGCGAGCAATAAATGATTCGGGAACAGAAATGGAAACTGGTAAAGCACTAAGCCCAGCAGGACTACAGAGATCGAAATTGGTAAAGCAATAAGCCAATGTCAGTGGACGCATTAACCTGTCATAGTACTTCTCCTGGATTTCAGGAAACTAGTTGTTTACGACTTTGCTGGAAAATTTTACTTCCAATTAGGTAAAAAGGAATCATATTAGGTTGCTGG
>JANIJH010000006.1:72753859-72774738 GCA_024520975.1 Erythroxylum areolatum | reverse complement strand
AGTAATTAGACTTTTCAGGCTTATCAAACTTTTGAAAATTTTCACCAACAACCTTGAGATAATTTTTGGCATTATCAGTTTCTACTATGCTCTCTTTGACGGTCTTCTCCATTGTGTACTTGATAGTTATCAAACAAACTTTGTTAGAACGAACCCACTTATCATATTTAGCTCTATCTACAGCGAAAGACTCAGCAGTAGGTTGTGCAGGCTCATCCTCAATGAGAGCAATATCAACATTAGAAACCACCAAAAAAAGATTAAAGGATTCAAGCCAGTCCTTATAATTGGTCCCATTCAGCTCAATCAAGGAATTCAAAGCTATAAATTGATACAAAGCAGGGAGATTTAGCAAATGTTTCAACAACTTGCATAATTGGGCAAACGACACAACTAGGTTCTCATGCAATTGCAATTATGCCTAAGGGTCTCGAATTACAACATAGATCACCCAAAACATTAAACTATGCCATAAAGCTAACATTGATAGGATATTAAAAACTTTAAAGACATAATTCAATGAATTAAACAAAAAATTAGAAACCACATTGATAAAGACAAATCGATAGGGTAAGTGTATCATTAACATAACATCTAATGTATGCCCAATAGCAACATTACAATAGCAATTTGTAATAATTAGTCTCGCAATAGGCGAGCTCATAATTACACAAATGAATGACAATAGTCCAATAATATTTTCCAAGATTATTCTCATAGGATCAGTTAGCACCACAATTACAAAATTAACCATAGTAATCATATAATATAACATTACATGCATAAATTTAATCCAAAATTAATTTTGGTGCATACGACATAATATTGTGAGTATATAAGACCCCACAAGTCCAAATAATACTAGAAATAAGTTCAAAAATTTTTAAGAAAAATTTCGGAGAGTACATTATATTTTTATTAATTTTAAAAATTCAGAAAAAATAAAATAAAATTTATAGCATTCAAAAAATTCCAGAAAATATCATAAAATAGAACTGGACAAGTAAAGCAACTTGGAAAATTTTGGAAAAAAAGGCCATTGGAGACAGTGGCACGCGCCCACACGCGCCACCACCGCGCTTGGGAGAAGACTAGCCGGGTCGGGTTGCGTCTTCTCCACCCGGATGACTAGTATCCTGGTCGGTCGACCAGGTTCGGAAAAACTTCATATCTTTCTCAATTTTTATCCGTTTTCAACAAATTTGGTGTCAATGGATTCAGAATTTAACGATCTATCAAGCCCTCAATCAATTTCATGAAAAAAGCAACTGAAAAGGATCGGAAAAAATTCGAAAAGGAACGGTTATGGTTCAGTTATTCAAGTTCTTGAGGTTTACAAAAGACAACAGCAAATTTAACAAACCTACCATATGCTTTAACACCAATCCGAAACAAATCAACAACAACAAAAAATGATTTCACAGAAATAATTAACAAAAAATCGGAAATGATATTCTATGAAAAATATATATATATCTCGAAATTACCCAAAAATCAGCTGTCATAATTAGGGTTAGCTGGCTCTGATACCAATTGAAGGAAATTTAACACAAGATTTCAGATTAATTTCATGATTAATCAATACAATTAATTAACCATAGGATTGCAATATACTATATTCAATAATTGAATGGATAAATACCTGAAAATTTTGAAATAATTGAATCCATTGTTATTTTTGTGAAGTGAAGCGACAAAGGTGTAGAGGATTAATTACTGCTATTCTGAACCTTGATTAGAAAACCCGTACAGTTCTTAATAGGGTGATTGTATTTAAGGTTGGCTAGCAGTAGTGCCTCCTGTGCATTACAATATATGGGCCAAGCCTACCCATCATAACAAGTTCACGAATAAAGGCTCAATGACACGTTAAAGAGAGAATTACCATTGACATCTAATTAATCAGGGTTTGCATAATTTTTATTATGCTAATTCACAATTATAATAATATTTTATTAATACTGACGTAACATTTTTTATTTTTAAATAAAAGAAGACTTCATTGTCACATACATGATAAGTGAGACATACTTCTTAAAATATATAAATATGAATGCTATTGTCAAATGACAAGTGGGACGTATTTTTTGAAATGTATAAACAATGGCTCCCACACTCGTATGATTATGAGACTCATTTCTTTATTAATTTTAAAAATAAATGTGACAATAAAATTCATTGTTATTTTAAAAATATAAAATAATGTAATATCATGAACGTGACATTTAATAGATAAAAAATTAACCCCAAATATTGCATTTTAGTAAAATTTTTACTATATTATTATTTTTTTAATCAAAATTTTTATTTATTTAAGATACGTCCTAAATGTCTTAAAAACGTTATGGCTCGATTTCAATGTTTAAAAATAACTTCAACATTACTTCTTTGCCCTTCATTAAAATGATTTTTCTGTTCCAAACCTGCAATTTCTTTCACAATTTACCCATAAAGAAAGTCAAACACCGTCTTTTTATCTTAACCAATAATAGAAGGCATAATTTATTTATATTTTTTCAAAAATAATTTCTTTTTTTTCCTACAAAATATTTTAAAAAAATCCTAATTATAATAAGATACTTTTAAACTATTTATATCCAAACTAATTCCTATTCGAGCCGAATAGATCTCTTACGAGAGAGAAAATTCTAACCTTAAATTTTGAATAACTGCGTACTTAAGAATAGTTCAAATCTATAATCTTATTTAAATTAAAAAAAAACCTCACCCAATTCAACTATATTCTCTTTCACACTCACTAAAGTACACGCAGAACTTCTTACGTCAGTACGAGCATTCACCTTCCAAGAGGGCAAAGCTTGTGTGGTGTGAAAAGCGGCCCAAAGGTCAAAAGACGATGCTTTTAACTTTTCAGGAAGCGTCACAGAAAGCTTGACACAAGCAGGCAAACAGGATTTCCACTGCCACCATCTTGCATCTCCACTTGCTGGAAATCGTACAGGCATGTCCATTGGTGAAGTTGTATTTGGATTTTGGACATGAGAATATATTAGGTATGTTTAGTTGATTAAATGATTTATGGAATGTTTTTTTTTTAAGTCATAGAAAGATTTATAATATAATATTATTAAATATTATTTGAAAGAAGAATTCATAATATAATATAACAAAAAGTTAATTATTATTTTACATTATATCTTAAGCTCTTAAAATCAAAAATTTTTAATTTTTTCTGTATATGTAATATGGAATGTTCTTCTTTAATCGCATTTTATTTAATTATATTTCATTATAAATTTTCATCTCAAACGATAGGATAATTTTACAATATTCAAAACAAACTTTAAATAAATCAAAAAGAGATTTAACTCTTTGTTAAGATTAATATGCTATTTTTTATTTTTAATTAAAATGACTTTATTATCACATAATTAATTTTTAAAATTAATTAAAAATAAAAATTTAAGTTAGTATTAACATAATATTTAATTTATGTTAAAAAATTTAAAATATTAAATTTTAATTTAAATATTTCAAAACGTTAAAATTTATAAATTTCAAAATGCAATTTTAATGGTTCGTACGAACTTGCCATTCAATGATCAGATTATACATCTTGTCCTGTTTCCAAAAGGTAATTAAATTCGTATTGAGGTTTAACATAAATTGGGATTAACAATTTTATGAACAAAATTTTAAGAGTAATACTAAAATATTATAACTTTCAATTTTGAATAAAATAGTCTAATACTAAATTTCTATTAATATTGACAATATGATAAGTCACGCCATATTAATATTTTTACCTAGTGATCACCTATATTGTATTAATGTTACGTATAAATTTTATTGTTTAATAAATTGAAAATATCAAAATATTAAATAATTAAATACTTTTATAAATTTTGCTTCATAATTATTTTAGAATATTTGATATTTTAAATTTCTTAATTAATAAAATTTGTTAAAAAATTAAAAATACTTTCTAACATTAGAACTAATATTATAAACTAAAAAAAAGTTATCACTAGTGCCAAATAGTGCAACTAATCACCATTGCACATACCCTTTTAAGGGAAGTCAGTTTTAACGTCAAAGTTGTGAGAGTTGGCAAGAAAATGATGCGTTTTGGGTCATGCTTGTCCACTCAACTTGGTGACTTCTGAGCACATTCTACTCGTAAATGCTCTCTGTCCACCGTCTATGGCTCAGCCAAGACCACATTTTCACGACGACTTTTTTCACCTGTTAGGAATTTTGAAGAGCATCTGTCTTCTTCAATCCTTGAAAAGCATGCCAAAATCATTTTCTTGCAGTCATGTTTGCAAGAAACTAAGGGTCCATACTTGCTATTGTCCACAATTCAGCTCTCTGAGATCATATCCAAGTGGTTTTGAAGCTTGGAAGTTAATGCCTCTTGATTCAAAAGTTTTGGACAAATGAGTCCGAAGACTTTCAAGCATTCTTGGAGATACTGATATGCTTAAATTATGATATATTACATCCAAAAATGTACATACAAACAACAAGATTTCATTCATGACTACCTCCTATGAAGGAGTGCATTCACCTATGAAGGAGAAGTCTGTTTAAGACACCTCTCCTACCTTCTAAACACCAGGGGAGGGTCTTCCTCTGTTCAGTTTAATGACCAAGAGGTTGTAATTAATCACACACAAGGAATTTAATTAAAAACCTCGTACTTCTTCATCACGAAATCAAACAAGTGTATCTACTGGGGGTCTTGATGTTGTAGATGCTTGAGACCTTGATTCAGCAATTTTTGCAGCTACCTCAGCAACAACAAGTCTGGTTAGAAGCAGACCTGCAATTAGAGCTGCGATCATAAGCATTGTGAAAACTGCACTCCAGCTCTTAGCCGATATATAACCAGTTAGTAAGGGTCCAATTGCTGCTCCAACCGAGCCTGTTCCATCTATAATTGCTGTTACGGTGGCTAATGCCCTCGAGTTTCCTTTTAATGAACTGTGTGTTCCCAGGTCAGCCGAGACAGCTGTTGTTATAAGAGCATATGGACCATTC
The DNA here is from genome assembly GCA_024520975.1 of Erythroxylum areolatum. Taxonomy (NCBI): domain Eukaryota; kingdom Viridiplantae; phylum Streptophyta; class Magnoliopsida; order Malpighiales; family Erythroxylaceae; genus Erythroxylum; species Erythroxylum areolatum. The sequence continues at coordinate 72,769,734 of JANIJH010000006.1, read as the reverse complement.
ACAAACATTCCAGTGATGAACATAAGAACGATGTTTAGGGTTAACGAGATGTCTCCGTAGCTTCGGTAAAAGAAGAGGGCAGGAATGGCACAGTACATGAAGCTTGCTGCTGTAATGGCTCTGGCACCTAAGCGATCAGAAATGTGCCCTGCTAAGATTCCTCCAAGCACTCCTCCCACATCAAACAGAGTTGATAAGTTTCCAGCTGTCTCACTTGATAAATATTTGCCATCAATAGCTGCAGGATTCAAGAAACAAAGTTTTAAATCACATAGAATGAGTCATCAACAACAGAATTCACAATTTCCAAATATTCAATGCGTAATCAGAAGTTAAGAAATCCAAAGTACCTGTGTGGGATATGTAGAAAGGAAGCCAGTAGAGAAATGTATAAGCCACCAATTTGGCGAAAAATAGACACAGAGCAAAAGGAGCAACCCCAGGAATTTTCCATGCTTCAATGAACCCCACTGCTTTCTCCTTTTCCTCAGAGTCTGAATGCAATAAAGGCTCGGTAATCTCATCCCCAGTTTTCTGTGTTAAATCCTCCAAAATGTCATCATCTCTGTCAGCTCCAACAGACTCCGGATTAACAGGGAGGAAAAGGAAAACCATCAAGCCAACAAAAGCAATAAGGAGGCCAGGCACAACAAAGGACCAACCCCAACCATAGCTCAACATTGCGGAAGCAATCAAAGACCCCGAAATGTTGCCAATGGAAGTGTGAGCATTCCATATACCCATAATTAGTCCTCTCTTCCTCTTTCCAAACCAGTTACCAACCACAGCTACAACTGAAGGCCATCCAGTTGATTGGAACAAGCCTGCGAACATTTGTACTGCCAAGAAATAGTAGAAACTATGTACATTTGCCCAATAACCAACCCCAAAGAGTGAAGTAAATAGACCCGTTCCAACCATGCCTACTGTCAAAAAAATCCTTAAATCAAGCCTATCACCCAAATGTCCAGCGAAATACATCCCAAATGCATATATGGAGAGAAAAGCCACGTCAAGTTCACCAAGTAATGCAGTTCCATCTGATCCATTGAATGGGGACCAACCATCTCCAAGTACCCATGAAAGTCCTCTTTTCTCAATTGGCTTGCTCACATAAGTAATCCTCCATGGAGCAAATTTTAAGCCAAAATCAGATGATTGTGGATCAAGGGTACTCTTGACAATGCTCGTGGTTTTTCGGGTAGCATGATAGCTAGCGTACGCAAAAAATGTTACAATCAAGACAATGGCCTGGTAGGCTTTATAGGAAAGTCTCCTTCTCTTTACGCACTCTAAGAATTGGATTCCGAGGGGCTTGCTCTCGTTCTCAGATGATGCTTCTGATAATGGTCCCATTTTTTGATTCTTAACTCCACTTGGCATAAAAAGGAAGTCTAATTTCTTCCTCTTGTAAGAGCTGCAGAAAAAGAGAAAGCTAGTGAGAACACGAGTAAAAATAAAATTCCAGAAATCGCTGACAGAATTAGTTACTTCAGATCGTACAAGGTCAATGTTGAAAGATAATCTCAATTTTGTCTCTATTGAGTAGAAAGACAGGAATTCAATCGTAACAACTGAACTGATTTATCGCAAGCTCTTGAATTCACAACCATAAGCAGAGAAAACGAAGAGGAAAAGAGGGGAAAAAAAAGACATCAGGAAGAGGAAACGTGTTTCTCCAGCTTCTGCAGTAATTAAGCAGACCATACTCAAAACAGAGCTATCTTCAAAATCAAGTCAAATTAATCATCTATGGGAAAAGAAATAAACCATGGAACTTTCCGAACTAAAAGAAGAATTACAGTGCTTAATGAGGAACATATACAGAACAAACTAGTTCCTTTCGGAGATCCTCTGTAATCAACAGGATCAACAACTTGAAGCAACCAGAGGCAACTTCAGTTGACTGTTAAGGAAACAAGAGCTACGACATCCGAGTAACAGAAAAGATCAACATACAACAAAACAAAACACCATAAATCCGTCCCATAGGCCGTCAGAAAACCAAATTCCTACACAAAAGCAGAAACTTTTCAACAATCAGACCCAGACCCAAGAACAAATTTTTAAACAAAACCCCCATTTTAAAAAAACCACGTTCTTTAGGCTTTCAAGCTCCATAACAGAATTCAAAACCAAAGAGAGAACAAACATCATCATCAACAACGATCAGCCCCAACATCCAAGTAACAAAAGCATACCTCCGGGCTCCCTAAACTCCGGTGATCTCTCTGCGACAACTTCTTCACTTCAAACACTAACGAAAGTGGAAATCTCCGGCTCTTGCGTTATGTTTACTGTCACGTAACGAACAAAACAATAACACACTCTTTCACGCTTTGCGCTTGTTGGAGGTGCGGTGACGCCTTTTAAACAAGACGTTAGCAATATAAAATTATATTGAAATTCCAGTTACGCCCATCGCTTGCTTTTACCACCGGTTGCCCTTTCCTTGACCTATGACTGTGTTTAATTTACGTTATTGCCCTCCACAGAACTTAGGCCGTGTTGTCTAAACATGTACGCAACGTGTGGTGGGTGGTGTAAACTAATATTTCCAAACATCAACACCTCAACTCAATTCCGAAATCCGAATAGTTAGGTTTCAAGTCGGTCCAGTTTCACCTAAATTAGGATTACATTGGCAAGACCTTTTTTAGAATTTTGTAAATTATCATATTAAGCTCTTATTTTTAAAATTTATCAAACATCATCCCTATTCGTCTCCGTTTTAAATTCTTGAATTAATAATTATTCTTTAAATTTTGAGTAAATATTTTATTTTATAATAAAATTCACATTTATAACAATTGGATCCGGATTTAGCCTTACCTCATTCATTAAACCACGAGCAGAAATTTCTAGACCCGATTGAGTTATGAGTTGGGCTCGAGTCGGTTGTCCAATTCCGAGGCCCAATCAAGAGCTACAAAACAAATTTATTTAATAAGAATAAAGTCAAATTAAACTTTCAACCCGATATTTTATAGGCTTAGTTCGACTATTATAAGTTAAGATTTTGAGAATCACAGACTGAGTAGGTCAATAGGGCATGGAGAACTTTTTTTTTTTTTGTGAAGAGGATATACAACAAAGAAGCCTAAAGCTTCAAGACCGCCACAGATAAAACATTATTCTGTAGAAATTGTCGAATATCCGGAATAAGCATCTCCCACAGATGCCAATGCTGCAAAGATGAAGAGCCGAATTTCTCTAGATAATCATAGTTCCCTTCTATTAGGGTATGAGGAATAGAACAGTTCCAGTCCTTCCCTAGATAAAATGTAATATCTTCAATAATGGTCAAATAAGGATGTGATTGAAGGCATTTCGGAATAACTAGCTTGATGGCTTCCAGTCAAAAGATTTTGAGAATCTCAAGAGGGCACAGGGGGGATTCAAATTACAATTAATTAAGTATATTGTATCTTATTTTAATAAATATAATATAATATTGGGCAATCACTACATGCATTATATACATAATTATTTATGATTTGTTTAGTGAATAATACGTTAATCATTTGAAGATTGCGTGTTGGTGTTGAAAAAGACCTCAAGCTCGATCCTATACTCTTTAGTGTTGAAAAAGACCTTAAGCTCGATCCCCTACTCTTCCTTGTGGAGCAATGTGAAGTTGAAGATTGTGTGTTAGTGTTGAAAAAGACCTTACCTTGATGAGATGCAAGCTTCATTCTGCCCTCAAGTTGTTGATCATTATCTTTATTTATATACATGGTCCAAAAGGGCAAACACAGCAACGAGAGGCTGCAGTTTATTTGACGATTCAAAATAGATATATATTAAAATTTGTATAATTTAAAATTGAGTTACTAATTCGTTAAATGAATTATTCGAAACGTATAAACTTGAAACCAATCCCTTTGTCACCTTTTAATGGTATTCGTTGGCGTTCACCACAGGAAAGTATGGAATCTCATTGTCGTCAAATGCCTTACCTTTCAAGAAAGGATCACCACCGAACTTGGATGCTTTACCTTTTTCTTATTCGCTTTACCACGCGATAGGTTCGTTCGTTTGTTCGTGTTGATATCACTCAAGCCTCTTTGTGCAATAATGGTAATGGTAATGGAACAAGCTTTTCTCGTCCAATTAGGCCTACTTGATTGAGGAGTTGGTAATAAAATAGGATGAAACGTAACATGCTATTGTCGTTTAGTTTAAAGTTTCATAATGAAATAAAACGGAATAAGTTAGAAGTGAAAGGTTTCATACTACGTTCCATTCTATTGTAAATAGTAAAAATAAGAAACTTCCGATTTGGAGGGTTTATGATGGAATATAAATTAATAAATAGATTTTATCTAATATATCCTCAATCATTTTTCTTAATACCAATTATTTTCTCTAACCCAAAATATCTTTTCTACGGTCCACAAAAATTGTATATTATTAATAATATTTTTATATTATTTCTTCTTACTATGATAATAACATTTTTATATTATTTTTTGAGGGACATTTTTATATTATTAATAATAAAATTTTTATTAATGAAGACTATAAAAAATTATTATTTAATTGTTTGTATATATTTCTATATAAATAAAAATATAAATAAATTATTTTTAAATATAAATCACATATAATATAATAGAATAAATAATTAATAATAATATTTTATATAATTCATAATAAATTGTATGTACATTCTATTTTATTATAGATCGTTCTATTTTCTTTCATTTCATTATATTAATTATCATTCAACCAAATAAGCCCTTAGAAAAGCTTACAAGCATACTTAAAATGTAAAAATTTCATCTTACTGTTAAAATCTTAATAGTTCAATTAAGCAAATTATTTTTTATATATAATTTGACATGTTTGCTATATATTACGTGAATGTTCATTTATTAGTTACATCAGCAAACATAAAGTTTTGAATTAAATTGTTAAGATTTTAAAATATTACATACGTGATTGAAAATTTTAAAGTTTTAAAGATTAAATCAAAACCTTTTAAAAATTTCCACCTTCAATACTTGTTCCTCACTTCAATGATCATTTGTTGATCACATCATCACCAAAAGTATCTTTTTTATGTACTCAAAATTTACTAATTAAAATTGAAGTGACATTATCTCAATTTATTTATAATTAATGAAATCATACTAATTAAAAATTCTATTTTTGTATCAAAGTCACAAATTTGATATTATCATGCAAATTTATATCATTGTTATATATATATATGTATTTCCACTAACAATTGTAAGTAAATAAAAAGTCTCTGTATATAAGAATGACATTTTTGTCCAATATGCTCTAAAATGAATAAATAATATTTTAATTGATTGAAATTTTAAATTTAATTTCAAATTTAAAATGATTTGTTTGATTTTACTTTAATAATTTGAATTAATTAATTAATTATGTTTATTTTGCAAATAATATGTAAAAATAATATTTTGATTTGATTTAATCTAAAATTAATGGATAAAATTTGAATCAATCAAACTTAAATTTAAATTTTAAAAAATTAAATTCTGTAATTTTAATTTGGAATATGAAAATTTACCCTATCCACGTTCACACTCATGGGTCCCACTAAATCCACAAGACTTTCCACGTCATGCGATGTCTAGTCTTTCTCTTTCCCCACCCAGTGGCTGTTAGGGAGGCGCGTGTCGTGCCAAGGGCAATTTCAACGAAATATTCCCATAAATGCATCCCTGTAAATTAACTGTCTTACTGATGGGCTTTTCCGTAATTCCGCTTTTGCCGATCAAAACTGGGGGCTAAGCTATGGAAGGCATATTCGGATATCCCAAAGAGAATTATACCCGCCGCGAAGAGGATATCCTCCTCCAAGATCCATGGGGCCCAGAGTCCACTTGTGCGTACGGTATCTACCGCCGTGGCACAGACCATAGACTATGGACTGGACTCACCGTGACGTCAGAGTCGGCAGTTAGCGGAGGGCCGACGTGGCACTTGCTCTTGGCTCTCCGGAGAGGGGCGATCTGTTTCAGAAGGGCTTAAACAAGAGAGTCGAGTCGAGACGTTTTGGATGGTTCGAGGAAAGTTCATGGAAATTTCGTTTTCTGGATCCTTTTCTTTTCAAGCAAATCAATGAAACCCACACTTGGAGGTCACCATTCAAGGGGCAGTCTTAGTTTGTTTATTGAAGAATCGAGTGTTACATTAGGGTTTTTCGACAGGGTTTTGATTGATAAGGACGAGGGAACTATGGGAAGCCACAAGTTCGAGTTTTTGTTTTTCCCAATTAATAATTTTTAAATACTATTAATGATACATCAATAACGTGTTTTGATAAATATTAAAACACTCAATTCGTTCGGTTAGTTAAACAATTAAAATTTTTTAATTTTTAGTTTAATGTTTAAATTTTTTATTTAATTTATATTAATAACTCTTATTATGAAAAATTAAACTCAAATTTTGTAAGTTAACAAGTTTTTATAAACTAAAACAAATAAGTTAATTTCAATTTAACATATATATTTTCGATTAATGAGTGGAAATAATCATATTTTAAATTCTTTATTTTTATTCAATCTGTAATCAATTTATAACAGTCTAATATTGCTTCAATCTTTTAAATCTTAAACCTCTTATCTTATCGGTATAATTTTCGATCTGGTTTTAAAATATTGACAATTAGAGTTTTTATGGAAAATGATTATAATTAGAGTTACTAATATATTAGATCAAATCTAACTCATTCAATGTGTGAATCTATTCAAAGTAAATTTTAAATTAAAATGATATTAATTAAATCAATCAATCTTTTAATCATTGAACAAAACAAAATTATTTTAATTGAAATTCAGAATCTCATCAACTTGAATATTTTAGAAAGTCACTCTTCAAGTAAAGCAAAACCGTCAACTTTAATTACGGTGGTCTGACAAGACATTGATTCCGTACACATGAATCATGTTGCAGCATATTACCGACTTTAATTCTAGTGGTGGCTGATCTTGATTCCATGTACGCACACTTCATATTGCATAATGCTCATTTTATATGTTGTTTAAATCAATATCAAGCGTGTGAGGTGAGGCACTTGTTTGTCTTTCCAAGTGTTAAACGCACTTAACATTTTTTATTTAGCTGTTTTTAATATGAAAAGTCAACTTATCTAGTGCTATCTCTGCTTTGCCCAATTTAATCGAATTTCAAACCGTTCAAACTCAACCCAACTCAATTAGACTTCGGGTTAGGCTCAAGTAAGAAGTTTTGGGTCAAACCTAACTGTAATACGTGTTCTCACGTGCATCACTAGTACCACTATTGGGCCGTCTCAAAGCCCAATCAATTCAGAATGAACTTATCAATTTTGAATACATCAGATCAAACTGGACCGGACAGATTTTGCGATACCTAATGGGTTCCCGGGTAATTTGATCCAATTTCAACCAATCCAACGGAAGTCATAGAGTCCGAATTAAAGCTAGCAAAAAGTTCGCGTACCCGAGGAGGACACCGAGATGGTGGGTGATGAGTTCAGATCTTTTGTCTAATTTTATGGTATCTTATTTTGTTTCATAAATTTTAATCAATTATTTATATAAATCTCGCATAAGTGAGTCTCACGTATGTCTCACATAAATGAATACAAGATTTGTATAAATAAATAGTTAAAATTTATAAAATAAAATAAGAGATTATAATATTAAAGAGAGAACCTGAACTGTGGGGTGACATAAAGGTGTGTTTAGAAGAGATTCAAATAACTAAGGGAATGTTTCGTTATTTTTCTTTTTTCTTTGTTCAACTTCCAAGGCGGTCCCGGCTGTGACGGTGGTGGTGACAGAGAGCACCCGCGGCCGTAGCGATGGAGGCGACCGAGGAAAAGGAGGAAGAAGCCGTGGTGAGCAGCGCTGGTGGAACCCAGTGTGGAGAGCGGAGCGTTTGACAGAAACAAGCTGATGTATGTGGATCTTCGCAGAACTGGAACTGAAACGGAAACTGAAATTCAATGTTGAACTGAAACTGAGACAAAACAAACTTGAGGTAAAATTCTAATCCTTCCCTGTCATGCCATTGGGATCTATTTATAGTGCTAAGTGCATAAGTAAAGGCTAGATATTAAGTCTAATTGTTTGCTTTGTGGCATTGGATTGCTTCAAGGGAATCTCAGTATGTAGAGCGATTTGAAATCCCAGAAAGTCAAATTTGCTTGTTATGTGCAGCCTGCATTCTTCAGTTTTAAGCCACACATAACCTTCTGCCTTACAACCTTCATTAAACATGGCAGATTATGTGATAGGCTTGCAAGAACTGAGACAGAAAAGTAATTGATGCGGTTGTAAGACCAAGTTAAACACTTTGATTTGTTACTGTGATTGAATCTATTTACTTTGGATCCATGAAGAATTGTATGCTTAAGCGCAGCAATCAAACATATACTTGTTAGAATTTGAAAACTTTGTTGTTGATAAAACGCAAACTTTAAACATCAATTACAGATTCAAACAGCAAAGTTTTTGATTCTATCCGTAACCATTTTGATGAACATCAACAGCAAGATCAGCTCTCAAGCAATTTATTGTTGCTCAAAAACCTCAGAGAGAAACGATCACTATAGCAATAACATCAAGACACCGAAACTCATCTACAGTTTTCCAAATAGTTATACTCTATTCAACCTTAACTTGTACCGCATCTACTCTCTCCTCCTCCTTCACCTTTGGCACGGTGACTTTCAAGACTCCATTCTTCATCTCAGCTTTTATTTGGCTCGTATTGTAGATCTTCTCCGGCAGGTCTATTCTGCTACTGTACCTTCGACCGCTCTCTTCATCGTCTTCAAATTCCTTCGGACCTTCGCCTCTTATAACTAGCGTGTTCTGCTCCACCGACACCTTCACGTTCTCTTTGTCCAATCCCGGCATGTCAATGCGTAAATTCAGAGCGTCATCGGTCTCACGCGCCTCCCAACCCCGTCGCGTTCCAGCTCCCATACCACGAGGCAGGGTGAGGAACGGATTGTCCATAACCTGGTCCATCGTGTTCAGCAACTGACTCAAGGTCCTCGTTGGCGAGAATGGATCAAAAACATCTGCGTCATAAACAACAAAAGCTAAATTACTCGAACAAGATAAATCAAAATTCACCCACAAATTACAGAGTTCGACTGAAAAGACCAAGCTAAATAGCGCCTACTAGGACGGAAATAGAAAACAACTACCTGAGAAAAGGTCACCTCGGCGGCGAGCGAGACCACCGCCAGAGCGACGGTCGACGTCGATAGACCGCTCATCTTCACCGTCATCGAATTCACGGACAGCATTGGTATTGAAAAAGCGGGAAACAGAGGGAGCAGTAGCCGCTGGACGAATCAGTCGAAGATTTTGGACGAGGTTTGAAGACACAAGCTTCTTCAATACGAGAGAGGACGCCATTGTATAGCCAGTAAAAAGCTTGACTAGCACGAAATGAAAGCTTTTTTGATGTTGTTTGTATCCGCTAGGGGCGAGGGAGTATTTATAACGGAGGATGGGAATTGGGAGGTTCTAGATTAAGCTAAACCGAGAAAGTTCCAGAAGTATACTTTGGTCATGGAGAGGGTTCCAGAAAGATTCCTCCTTGCGGCTCACGAAATGCAAAATAGTGTAGTAAATAATTATTATAACTCTTACCTTTCATGAATTTATAAATATACTGGATGACAATACAAATCATTCAAGAATCGAGCTTTTGATTAAATCTTGGTAACAATTAAATTCAAGTTGGAAAGGTCTAGCCTAATATGGTTTAGGTTAATAAAATAATTTCGTTTTATTAAGTTAACCATAGGTTAATAGGATTTTGGCCTTAAAAAATTACGGTAAATGATGTAATTTTTAATATGGTGTGTTCTTATATACTTAAATAAGGTTGAAAAAACAACTTAACTATTAATTATGGAAAGAATTAAATGAAGTGATTCTTTAATGACTATACAGGGGTGACTTTTAGTTTCTATTACCTATATAAGGTTATTAGGAATATGTGTCTAAGGTGTTAAAACTAGAGTAAGGACGACATAAAGATATACATAACATTTTTTCAATAAGCCCCTTCTTGTTTAAAGAGATACACTTGATTTAAAGGGCTTTAATTTGAGTAGAACTAAGACTAAATACTTTAGGTGTAACTTTTCAAGTCAAAGGATTGCATCCGATATTGACACAAAGATTGGTTTAAAGGTTATAGTATATAAAGGTTGTTTTAAATACTTTAGATCCATCATACAAAACAATTATAAGATAAATAATGATATAACTCACCATATCAAATTTAAGTAACTTAAACGAAGGGACGTATCATAAGTTTTATTTGAAAAGAAGATATCACTTAGCTAAAAGCTAAATTTTACCATTGATCAATTACGCTATCCATGCTCTATGAGGTTGATTGTTGATCCATCAAGCATGTACATATTCATAATTTAATGATGGTAGAGGAGATGATACTCTATTGGAAATGTAACTTTATAATAAGAGATAAGAACATGAACACAGAGGTAAGGGATAAGTTGAGAGTAGCTACCATTAATGATAAGTTAAAAGAGACAAGACTTAGGTGGTTCAAATATATTAAATGGAGACATCATGACGTCCAATAAGAAGATGCGAGAAGATTATAGTTAAAAACTGTAAAAAAAGATGAAAAAAACCTAAGAAATATTGAGAGGAAGCAATTAAGAATAATATGATACCACTAAAATTTACCGAAAACTTAACTCTCAATTGGAGACTTTAGCCAAGTAGAAGGACATTTTCTTTTTATAGACTTTTTGAACTTTTTCCTCCCTTAATAAACTTTTTTCTTTCCTTTGAGGTGTGGAAAATAAAGTATGTTATACTATTTTTATAGACTTTTTGTACTTTTTCCTCCCTTAATAAACTTTTTTCTTTCCTTTGAGGTGTGGAAAATAAAGTAGGTTATACTATTTTCAGCTCATAACTTCGCAATAATTCATTTTCAACCTCATCGATATTTACGTTTAAGTAACATATAGGCTTTGCAAATGGGCTCGTTTAACTTAAAGCCAACTCCAAGCTCAATTGAACTCATAAACTTAGGCCTAAACTTGAACTCAATTACACTTAAGTGACCAAAAGTGCAATTAAGCCTAAATTAAGCCCAATTTTTAAAAAAAGTTTTAAAAAAGAAAAGACAATAGTTTACATAATTAAACCTTTTTAAGAATTTGAACCCAACCTAAAACTTAATTAATTTAAACTGAATCTGTTGATTTCAGGCCAAGTTCAACCAACTCAAGTTGGACCAAGTTGAACAATTTTTGACACTCTTATTAACTTCTCAATATAGTTTTTGATATTTTAGTTTTAATGGTTATCTTAATTTAAGTTTGACTAATATTTTATATCGTTCAAATTAATCCGAATAAATTATTAAACAGATTTATTAATTTAAACTAAAGTTTCATCAACTTAAAATCTACATAAATTTAAACCCTATAACTTGTTTCTTTCTATCCACCCCAAGCTCAACCTCATTCCCCTTACAACCTGTAACCCAAATTTTACAACGGGGCTCCAAATTTTATCTAACTAGCTTAGTCCTCCAAGCTGTGTTGTTAAAGAATTACCTCCTACAATTGCACTCAGGTGACAAATAACAAACATGCTAGGCAACAAGTATTTGCACTTCCAAGCCACAACCTTAAAACAAAAGGCAAGGACTTGACGAAACTTCAGTGCCCATCAGCAACTTTTGGAATTCAGTGACTTTCAGTTCAAGGCCCAGTTCCCATAAATGCTTTGGCAGGTGGATAATCCCATTTTTGCAGAAGAAATCCCTTTACAAATACAATAACACTAGGTACCTACTTACCATTACTACTACCATGATGACCAGGTCGATCTGATTATGCTTCATCCTGCACTAGTGGAATGGTTATCTGATACTTTTAAGGTATCATACAAGTTGATGTTACCTCCAGACATCAGCATTATTCAGGTTTAAGAGAATTTATCGCACCCAAAACCTCTTAGAAGTAGATTTTACGTCAGGAGTAAACACGGTTTAAGCAAATTCCATCCAAAGATACAGCTATTAAGCCATTCAAAATCACCCTGTAAAGAGTAGTTACCTATAGCTGAGAGACCTGGTTTTGAAAATTTGACTCCAAAAAGAACCTACACTGAAAAGACAAGAAATCCATTTCTAACATAAATATGAACCATAATAAATGTCACGTTTGTTACCCTCGGAAATCCATGGCTTATGGTCTCTACAAGCGCTCGTCATTCAAATCCACATAATTAGAAGGCACAAGTAGGAGCCAGGTCCTGGGAGTCCCTCAATGATCTGATGCTACATTAATCTCATCAGAGGTATGTTTTGTGATAATTACTTACGATGCGTGAATTTTGCTTTCACTGTTTCGTAAATGAAGCAGTAATTGCAAAAACAAAATCAGAATAACCTGAGCAAAAATTGAAATTTATCAAGATTAGGTGCCAACCTACTGATGCTGTCATTATAGAGAAGACTTATGTGTTTACCTCAAAATTGAGACATAAAACCATCTCTCTCTGCAGCTGTCTCATTCAAGCATATATTTTGAGTTTGACCACATACATACATGAGAACAAAATAGCCATCAATTACCCAAGACAGGGAACCACTCTGAAAACAGGTTCTCGAAGATAAATGCTACCAAAGCTCAAACCAGCAAGAAAAAGAGTTACAACAACATATCAAGTCATACCTACCTCAACCCTTTTCTTCTCTTATAACATTGAGGGAGGTAAAGACCCAATAAAGCTGTGAGATGGCAAGGAAAAGTTTAACCCATGATGACAAAGATACATGCTTGTAAAACTATGGGATTAAAAAGGTCTACCTCATAATTCAAAAGCTCAGACATCTATCTACACAATCACTAATATGGGCGAACTGGACTCCTAGGTGACCTTCTGTTACCCTGCCTAAGAGGGGAACGTGACCTACTCCGACCACGATACTTATCCCTGCCTCCATCTCGTCCATTCCTAGGTCTCCAATCCCCCCTTTCTCCATCCCGACTACTTCTACCATTCCTGTCTCTTGACCTTTCATAATCCTTGCTGCGCTCTCGATAACGATCCCGCTCTCTTTCTCTATCACGATCATCATATCGATCCTTATCACCTGAACCACTCCTCCTTTTCCTGCTCTCGTATTCCTTCTCCCTTTGCTTCCTTCTTTCTTCTGTTTCTTTCTCTCTTGCTAGCCTTTCCTCTTCTTTTGCCTTTTCCTTTGCTGCCTGAAATCGAAGATCAAGATTCTGCATTGACTAAAGGAAACAAATCACATTTACTCTGAGAGGTGAAGTATGCAACTCACCTTGTGCTCAGCAAGAAAATCGCGCACCATGCCATAGCCCATGTGCTGCTTGCCCGTGACATGAGATTGAGTCCTCTCTGCTGCATCGTTAGCTACTAAAAAAGAACCACAAATCTCACATAAAGCCATCTTTTTCTCCTGTGGAACCATCAAGACTTTATCATTCTGAGATTGAATCAAGGCTTTCTCAGAATTAAGTTCATCCACCTGCAAAACTATCAATAGTCAATATACAAGTAAAATAATGGTCACAAGGCAACCTCCGAACTTTTATGGAAAAGTTGCATAATTTTAAAATAATGCACGTGTAAGATGCTAATAGATAACTGAAAATGTTCACACCATCTTTAAAAGTATGTTCATTGCATTTTTCACGATGATTTAGGTGAGGCAAGTTCCGCAAATTACTTGCTTCAGAAAAGATTGCTGCTCTAAATTTTTCCGGTTTGAGTTTCAGTCGGGTGGGGGGCAGAGTTGAGAGTGCAAGAAATAAAGTAAGACACCTTTTTCATAAGAGCTTGAGCTTCGTCAACCTTCCCAGCTTCACCAAGGGTCTCCACTTGTCCAAGCAGGTTTTTAATTTTCTCCTCAACCACAGCTAACTGTTCAGACTTCTCAGCTGATAGAGGAGGGGGTGGCATAGGTTCTTCACCTTGAGCAAGGCGCTCTCTTCCTCGCCTAACTCTTCTATCCAAATCCATCACCTATAATAAACAAGCAGTTATACAAAACAGGTTGCAAAATTTTAAAATCAATTACAAACAACAATCTAACGCAAGGATGATTCGACCTACCAATTTCTCACAACGCTGAGCAAGTTCAGCTTCAAATTTGGCAAGAAAAGTGTCGTGCCTCGGGGACTTCTCAAAGCTGCAATTAGAAATCAATTAACACAGCAGCAGTGAGTGCATACATACACAGAATAAGAGAATATAAGCGCTTAGAATTTTTTTTCTTATCAAAGTAATCTCAATTATAGCAAAAAGAATCTAACAAATTTATTTAGTGTATCCTCCGCAAAATTAATTCAACAACCATGCAAATATTCTTCCTCTGAAAGAAAAACAACAGATCAATAACAATCACTAGATGAAACAAAAGACGAGCCATCAAATCCCATGCTCTTACCTTTCTTTCAACTTTGGGTCATGAATTCTATCACAAGGCCCTGCCACCAAAATAAGAAAAACGATAAAAATTTAATAAAATCCCCATATCTACAAACACTAAAACTATGCCGAATAAAGATATCAATCGAAAAACTAAATTCTAAAGTCCGAAAAATTCAAACCAAAAAAGCCTTCCCATTTCCTCAAATTCCTCATTAACCAAATGGACCAACAAAAAGGAGAAGAGCTGGACCAAAATCAAAAGTAAAAACTCACCTAAATCACTCTTGGTATTAACGAAGAGGTCATGTGGGCAAAAACGAGCCATATAATACGCACAAACTTCCTTCGAGTCCCATGTTATTTCCTTATACCCTTTCCTTTCTTCAGCCGTCAAATTACGATCTAAACAATACACCATTCTCACACAAGTCATCAAAACCCAGATACAAAAACGAAAACCCAAAAAAAAATCAATGACCAACCACCTCATTAAACAATAAACACTCCAAAAATAATGGATAAAATATCCATATAACAAAAAGAAAGTTTACAGTCAATACCTGCACCCATGAGTTCGTCTAGCATAGCTCGCTGGAGATCCATGGCTATAATGAATAGCTCTGATATTTGCTAAATAAACTAGAATAGTTGACTTTCGATATAAAGGATTTAGGGTTTTGCGAATTTGAGGGGATTAGGGTTTGATATAGCGAGGATTTTATGAACCAGCGTTGGGGAAGACGAAACAGTTGAGGGTTTGGGCTAGCTTTGAGGTGCTTGCTTGTGTGTGTAGAAAATAAATCCTCGAATATAATCTTATTTTATTTTCTCTTTTGTTTTATTATATTATTTTTATAATTTTAATATAATAATTGTTTTTAGTATTAAGGATTTAGACTTTACATATTATTAAAATAAAAGACATTTTTTTAATTTTCAGATTTTCTGAATTTTTTATAATTGTAGAATTTTTCTTCTAAATTTTGTTTAAAATAATGATAAAATACAAGTAATATTAACTTTAAGTATTAATTAATCAAAAATCATTAATATAATAATCCAATTTAATTTTTAAATTCAGTTCAAACTAGTTAAATTAAAATAAGGTAATTATAATAAATTATTTTTAAATCAAAGTTTTTATTAAACTAGTTTAAATTTGAGAGTTAGGTTGAATTGCTACAGGAATAGGGGGAGTAAGAGAGTACATCTAGGGATGGCAATAGGTAGGTTCGGTTCGGGTTTTACTATACCCATATCTATATCCATTTTTTATGACTCAACTCATATCCATATCCATATCCATCGGTTTTTACGATTTAATACCCATATCCAAATCCATTGGGTTGTTCGGATTTTTGGATATCCATCGGGTTGTGTAACATATAAAAATATAACTTCTAAATAGAAAACATAAAGAGCAGATTTTTA
>JANIJH010000006.1:72733312-72744407 GCA_024520975.1 Erythroxylum areolatum | reverse complement strand
AGAAATCCAAGGATAACAATTAAGTTTAGATCTCTCAACACATATGAACTTGAACTTGATCAACCCTTGCTAGACTATAGTAGGTTTAGCCACTCATGGCTATACAAAACATGCCCAAGAAGAAGTAAGGAATCTGCCGTAATCTCTAAAGAAAAACCCGATGCTCTAAGCTTCCTGCTGTCCTCTTTTTATATCCCCTTAGTCCTTCTCCTTGTAGGAAAGAAATAGCCTCCTAATTGGTGCCCCTAACTTCTCTCCTTAATCCCCAAAGATATCCCCTTCCAAATCTGAAAAATATCAACTTAGGAGTCCAATCACGTCTCTAATTCTGTATCAGGTGTCTGCTATGCATGACCTTAAGCTGTGGGCACGACTTACTGTGCAAAATCTGAAGTCAGCCCAAAAATTGCAGTTAAGCAGCTACAGCTCACAACTTTAAGCGACAGCAGCCCAAAATATCTCCGGTTTGGCCCGATTGTCATTTCCTGCCCAAAATATATAGAACTAAGTAAATTCTGTCCTTTCCACATGAATATTTACCCGAAAAGTCAACAAAATCATTAATATAATTAGCAAATATCCACACCATCATTAACTCATTGTTTTTTTTTTCTAGTTATAAAAAATGTACTGGAAATTTGCAAGTCTCTGTGGCAGATGGAAGTACTTCCTTAGTGGCCGAAATTGGAGATGTTGTTTGCAGTGGTTTTGTCTTAAAAAGCATGCTTCATATTCCTAATTAAAGATAATCTTATTTCTATTAACGAGTTAACTAAAGATCAAAATTGTGTAGTAATCTTTGTGTGTGATCATTGTATTTGTTAGGATCTATCTTCGGGGAAGATGATTGGCAATGTTGAAGAACCAAATGGTCTTTATTACTTGACTGGTTCTCCTAAACCAAAAACACCTACATCTCTTTATGTGCCTAGTTTATCTAATTCTGATGTGATTTTATGGCATAAAAGTTTAGGCCATCTTAGTGTTTCATATATAAAACATTTGTTTCCAAAGTTGTTCATCAATAAAGATCTTTCCTTTTCTTCTTGTAAATCATGCATTCTTGCAAAACAACCTAGAAAAAAATATCCTATTTATGATTACAAAATGTCAAAACCTTTTCACTTTGTTCATAGTGATATTTGGGGGGCATCACGAGTCAGTGATTAACTTGAAAAAGATGGTTCATTACTTTCATAGATGACCACACAAGGGTTTGTTGGGTCTACCTTCTAAAAGAAAATTTTGATGTTGTCTCTATTTTTCAACAATTCCACAAGATGATAAAAAAGGTTTTCTAGTCTAATGTCTATATTTTTTGTACAAATAACGGAAGAGAGTATTTCTCACATATTTTGGGAAATTATTTTGTTGATAATGGAAATTTTCATCAAAGTTCGTATACCTATGCACCTCAACAAAATGGGATAGTTAAGAGAAAAAACCTTCACTTGTTGGAAGTTGCCCGATCAATTATGTTTGAAAATTTTGTTCCACAGCATTATGATGGTGATTCCATATTAACCGCTTCCTACCTGATTAATAGGCTTCTTTCTAAAACTCTAAACTTTCCAAATCCTATCAGTTGTCTTAGAAAATACTTTCCTTATGTCAGATTGTTTAATTCTCTCACTCCTAAAGTATTCGGTCGTTCTATTTTTGTTCATAATACTATTCCTATAGGAGGAAAACTTGATCCAAAAGCTATTAAGTGTATTTTCTTAGGATATTCTCCTACTTAAAAGGGTTACAAATGTTATAACCCATACTTAAAAAAATTATCTATGTCATATGATGTGACCTTTCTTAAAAATCAACCTTTGTATTCACGTGCTTTTCTTCAGGAGGAGAATCCAGGTGAAGAGAACCACTGGGACCCTTCTATATCTAAACTTGTTTCATTGCTGATACCATTAATTTTATCTCCATCTTTACAATACACATCCACAAGTGACACAAGTCAAAGGGGGAGAACCACCTCATCAAACCTAAAAAGAGGGTGAACTACTTGTGTACTCAAGGAGACCACTAGTTACTCAGCAAAGCCAAGCATCTGAACTAGAAGAGGATCCCATATCACAGGTTTTACCAAAGTACTGTTTCAATTGATGACCTTAATATTCCCATTGCTATCAGAAAAGGGGTAAGATCTTGTAATGAACATCCAGTTTCAAACCATTTGTCATATTGCCACCTATCTAACAATTACAGGCTATTTGTCTCTTAACTTAATAATGTAAAAGTTCCTACTAGCATATATGAGACATTGAGAGATTCAAGATGGAAAGCTGAGGTAATGAAAGAAATGAAGGCCTTGAAAGAAAATGACATATAAGGCATAGTCGACATACCAAAAGGGAAGAAACTAGTAGGGCATGA
Source organism: Erythroxylum areolatum (assembly GCA_024520975.1). Lineage (NCBI taxonomy): Eukaryota > Viridiplantae > Streptophyta > Magnoliopsida > Malpighiales > Erythroxylaceae > Erythroxylum > Erythroxylum areolatum. Next base: position 72,742,028 of record JANIJH010000006.1, on the reverse strand, counting down.
ATGGATCTTTATTATAAAAGTTGGTTTGGATGGGAGAATAGAGAAGTACAAGGCTCGTTTGGTTGCTCCTGGATGTACATAAACCTATGACTTTGATTATAAAGAAACCTTTACACTCGTTGAAAATTTGAATTCTATTTGGGTTCTCTTATTTATGGAAGCTAATCTAGACTGTGAATTACACCAAATGGATGTATCTAATGCATTTTTAAATGGAACTCTTGGAGAATAATTTTATACGAAGCTGCCACCTGGTTTTGAAGAAAAAACTGATCCTGTGTATAAACTGAAAAAATCTCTCTATGGGTTACAACAGTCTCCTAGAGCTTGGTTTACTCAGTTCAGCACTGCTATGAAGCAATTTGGTTATACATGAGGGCAAGCTGACCATACTTTGTTAATAAAATAATATATAAATAGGAAGAAATCCATCTTGACTGTATATGTTGACGATATGGTGATCACAGGTGATGATAATGAAGAAACAACAAATCTAAAAAATCTACTGAAATCTAAATTCAAAGTTAAAGATCTTGGGAAGCTTCAGTATTTCCTTGGAATGGAAATAGCCAGAAGCAAGTCAGGTATTTTAATTTCTCAAAGAAAATACACCTTACATCTATTAAAGGAAACAGGAAAATTAGATTGTGGACTTACAAGCACACCACTAGAAAAGAATTGGAAGCATAAGCTTTCTGAAGATGACCCTCCAACAAACAAAGAAAGCTATCAACGTTTGGTGGGAAAATTAATCTACTTATCACTTACTAGGCCCGACATTGCCTCTAGTGATAATGTGGTTAGTGAATTTATGCATGCTCCCACCAAGAGACACCGAGATGCAGTAGATCAGATTCTTAGATACTTGAAAGGAACACTTGAAAAGGGTCTTCTATTAAAAAAGAACGAAATCCGAGAAATAGAAGGATTTGCAGATGCAGATTGGGCACGATCAGTTGAAGATGTTAAGTCCACCACAGGCTATTGTACAAAGTTTTGGGGAAATCTTATTACATGGCGTAGTAAGAAACAAATTGTTGTATTTAGAAGTAGCGCTGAAGCAAAATATAGGGCGATTGCACAAGGTAAATTACCCATCTTCTTCCAAGTGGGTTTTAGCTGAGATTGTATTGGCCTCCTGTTAGAGAAGATATTAGTTGATGTCAGTACTCATTCTTCCTCCTCTATTATCAGGTTGCAGAAAAAGAAAAGTTTGCCTACAATTAGTGCCTTGTCTCTGTAGAAAGGTTAATTGGTACTCGTACCGGAAACAGATCTTTTACCTATATCTCAGTCTCTGACATTGCGTTACAAAACACACAAAAAGCACCAAGAACGTTGTCCCTATTGCTTGTCTCTTTCAATCATCAAACGGCTACCGACACTGGCTTAGTCAAAGTAAAAGTTCAAACATTTTCAAGCTCTTGCTAACAAGTCGACGAGCTCTCTCTCTCTCTTCCTCTGTGAAAGAACACTATCGCTTTGAACTCACTGACTGACTTGTTTCAGCTTTCATTTCATGGAGAGAAGACCCGAGTCAGAGAATGGAGAGAGGCTTCGAAGACTGTCGTCGAGCAGGGAAGCAATGCGGCGTCCTCCCACGCGCATGTTACCTGTGCCACCCATTGTGAAAGCTCCGTCCGACGACGCGAGGCTCGCTGCAATAGCCGTAGGTTTGAATGTACGGCTGAGATCAGCGGATATGCCTGGTCCAATGCAGGAACGCGCATTCCGGTGTACCAGAGCACTACTCGACGCCAGTCTCCATAAGAGACCCAATCCTAGTCAAATTGCTATGTCTCTGAAGAAGGTAAATTTCTTGCTTAAGTGAACTTAAATAGCCTTCTATGTCTCTATTTTTTGATATATTTGGTTATTATTGCTATCTTGTCACATTACTAGTCCCAGACTTGAACATCAGGTTCTGTCTTCAAGATTGTAACTTAGTGTTGTTCTTGAAATGTTCCTTTCAGGGAACGAAAAGTTTCAACTTTTTAGAGATACCCTTTTTTAGAAACCGCCGAAATCTCTTGGCGTATCATATTTGATTGATAAAGTTACCTTTTTATTCTCTTTTTGCGGCTTGGTTTTTCGTCTTAAAGGAACTGCAATACAACTCTGTTTAAGGAAAGTCTTCGTTTTCCGTTTCAGGAGTTCGATAGTGTTTATGGTCCGGCGTGGCACTGCATCGTCGGGAAGAGTTTCGGATCCTTTGTGACTCACTCGAGTGGTGGATTTGTGTACTTCTCGGTGGACAAGCTCTGTTTTCTGATCTTCAAAACAGAGGTCCGACCATTGATTAAGTTGTCATTACCATTTACCAAACTCAACGTTAATAATTAGGAGTAGACCGTTTGTTTTTCCTGTTCATGTATTTGAAGTTCCGGGGTTGCTTTTTTATGAATCTATTTTATCTGAATTACCTCTAAGAATGTACAGATAAACATATATTCAACAATCTGAACTGATATCAGGAACAAGACCCTCCATGGCTGGTCTTACTTTTTTATCCGAGGAAGAGGGAAGAGGGAGAAGTTAAATTCGAAAAATAAGAACTGAAAAAGAAAGGACTCGTGAAAAAAGATGTGTTTTTTAAGAATTATTAGTTTATTTAATATGCAACACCTTTCCAGGGTTATTTCAGACAGTTGGAAAACGGTACCTGGAAATGAACACATCACGTTTTCGGTTTTTTCACGATACCACGAGGCGACATGGTGGTTACTTTTCGAATTTTAAGCCCTTCCACGAAGGGTTACATTTCCAACGATCATATATATATGAATTTCCATATCCAACTTCTACTGATCAATCAGAACGGTGGTAGTTTCAAGTAATCTGCACAGAATAGAATCTTGAAGTTGTTCTTCTAATTCCTTGTGCCTCGTTGTAACCAATGGCCCCATCTTCACTCAAAGCCCGTTTCGAGCAATCTATCACTCCTGATGCTCTCAAATCCTATCTCGCAGAGTTCATCTCCACGTTCTTTTATGTGTTTGCTGTGGTTGGTTCTTCTATGGCTTCACGTAAGTGTAGAATTATATTTATCTTTGTCTTTCTTGTCGTAACAATGCTTTCTTCTTTATTAGCCAATTACATGACAATTCAGGAAGCGTTGTTTAGGATTTTAAGTGTTCTGTCGTCTTTTTTAACGTTTGGTTTCAGGGAAGTTGACGCCAAATGCCGCAGAAACTGATCCGTCGAGTCTGGTGGTGGTTGCAATTGCGAACGTTCTTGCACTTTCCTCGGCTGTTTATATCGCCGCCACGGCCTCTGGTGGGCATGTGAACCCCGCCGTCACATTTGGTATGGCCATTGGAGGCCACATCAGTGTCCCCACTGCTTTATTCTACTGGATTTCTCAAATGTTCGCTTCTGTCATGGCTTGCCTTCTCCTTAGAGTTGTAACTGTCTCACAGGTGATCATATTTCTTGCACTTTCCTTTGGATTAAGAGCACAATAGAAGTTCCAATCTTTACCAAGATTCCAACTTTAATGTCATTTTGCAGAATGTTCCGGTCTATGCAATAGCAGAAGAAATGACAGGGTTTGGGGCATCTCTGCTAGAAGGGGTACTAACATTCGGATTGGTGTACACTGTTTATGCCGCTGGAGACCCTAGACGTGGTCAACTGGGAGCCGTTGGACCCTTAGCCATTGGGTTCACGGCAGGGGCTTGTGTGTTGGCTACAGGACCCTTCTCAGGTGGCTCAATGAACCCTGCATGTGCTTTTGGGTCTGCAGTCATCGCCGGAAAGTTCAGAAACCAAGCAGTCTATTGGGTTGGACCCTTGGTTGGAGCCGCAGTTGCAGGAGTTCTCTACGACAATGTTGTGTTCCCCACTCAAGCTCCTGACTCACTTAGAGGGATTTCCGAGAATCTTGGAGTCTGATTGTTTGTTTCTCTTGTTCGTGTTAGAACTAGAATGGTTTCTTTTTAGGATCCTTCTCTAATGTAATGTAGCAGTTAAACAAGTGTGTGTTAACAAACTGATTATCTGATCGTAGTTTAAGACTTTATCTTGAGTGAATCTTTGAACCACGTTTACGATGTTGTCACGAAGGCCTCGTATTAAAACTGTGAAAATGACTTGTAACATGTAAAGTTGCGATCTTTTCTAGTCTTCTTAAATCTTGTCATTTTAATATCTGCCCGCAAACGAATGTTCCTTCATTTCCAGCTAAAACCTCTCTAAAAAGGGTCATCGAATGGCGCCCAAAGTGCTCTCCCCATTTCTGTCTCCTCTTTCTCTACCTCACACTGTTTCGTATTCCAATGCCAAGTTTCTCAGAAATTGTACGAAACCCGTCCCTATCTATTGCAAATCCGCACAATCACAGACCCAGCACGAAAACCCAGTTCCAAGTTCAGACGAAATCCCAGAATCAGACGGGATTGGAGCTGCGGCTCCGAGCCCCGGCGAAAGGTTTCTGGAGCGGCAGAGAGCGTTTGAAGCTGCTAAGGTTGTGTTGAAGGAGGTTAAGAAGAAAAAGAGCAGAGAAAAAGAGAAATCTCTGAAGGTGAATAGAGCAGTGGCCTCTTGTTATGGATGTGGAGCTCCGTTGCACACCGTGGATTTGGATGCTCCGGGATACGTGGACCCTGATACCTACGAATTGGTATCTCAAAGCTTTTTCTGATTAACGTGATGTTTTTGTTGATCAAAATTTAGGGTTGTGAAGCCTTGAGCTTTTCATTTTGAGTTGCAGAAGAAGAGACATCATCAGCTTAGGACTGTTATTTGCAGAAGATGTAAGCTTTTATCTCACGGGCACATGATAACTGCTGTTGGTGGAAATGGAGGCTATTCTGGTGGTAAGCAGTTTGTTTCTGCGGAAGAGCTCCGGGAAAAGTTGTCTCATCTGCGTAATGAAAAGGCTTTGATTGTGAAATTGGTGAGTGCTAGCCTATACACATTCATTTTCTGAAAAATTTACTAGCTACTCTGTTGTCAAAATTGAGATTCTCAGTCCTGCTTGATGAATGGTAATCTGATATACTGTTGATCTTCTGAGGAAGTAGGTTGACATTGTGGACTTCAATGGCAGCTTTTTGGCCCGTGTTCGTGATCTAGTTAGAGCAAATCCCATCATACTAGTTGTGACTAAGGTAATAATCTAGTGCATTGGCTATTTCTAGTTGTGACAGAGTCTATCACTAACTTCCAGGACTTGTATTGCCAGATTGATCTCCTTCCAAGGGATACTGATCTCAATTGTGTTGGTGATTGGGTTGTAGAGGCCACTACAAAGAAGAAGCTCAAGTAAGTTCCAACATTTTATGTATACTACCTTTTCTTCATAATTGTTTTGTGTTTTTCTTAGTTCTTCAGTAAGTAAAATGAAATTCATGTTACTGATTTGATTACTTATGGAGCCTTTACTTCCTTTACTATTGAGTCGGACATATCATAGTCACAAAACTTCCGACATTTTTGTCCAAAGGATACAAATGATTTTGGGGTTAAGACTTGTTTTGCATATTTCTGAGTTGGGATACCCGTTTGCAGTGTTCTTAGTGTACATCTTACAAGCTCAAAGTCGTTGGTGGGAATTGTTGGAGTCGTATCAGAAATCCAAAAGGAGAGAAAGGTTTTCTACTTATCCTCTATGCATCTATGGCCAGTACTCCATTAGTCCTTGCTGATGCTTTTCAGTCCACTTCATAAGTGTTGTTTATGAACCTCAATTACATTGTATCATTTGTTTGTTAAGTTGGTAAGCTTGTCCTGAAATACACTTGCTATCTTCTAATGAGTGCCTGTATATATAACGAATTATATTATTTGTTTACTGACTTTCGTTTCGTTGCTTGTTGTGCAGGGCAGGGATGTTTACATTCTGGTTAGTAACTCTCTGAATTGGAAGCTTCAGATGTACTTGCAGATTAAGTTAAATTTGTGTTATCGATAACTCTTTTGAGGTGCATGCTGCTGCTAGCCTGCGACATTTAATTTTTTGACGTGGTGATGAGATTAATCATAGAATATTGGGGGCAAAAGATTGAGTAATTCGGAAGGAAAGAGAGGTTAACGAACAAGATACATTAAACAATAAGAGAATTTAGGATATTTATCCGATATTTGGAGGATCTTGTCTTGTGTACTCCCTAATGTGAGGGAATGGAAGTGAAAAGTTTAACCACTTTCTCATTTGATGGCCGTCTACTTTTACCAATCTTGTCCAAACCACTAAGCTCGGTTTGAGGCTGATTTAAGGACTACTTGCAGAAAGAAAATTGATCAATTCTGGAATTTGTTATTAGGAAGAAACGCCAAGTTGCTTTAATTCTAATGTGGAATACCACTATTTGATTAAATTGTTGAAACCATATGGTACGTTAAAGTTATTTTGCCCGTTATCCTGGGAACCACTTCTGTATGTACAGATCAATGTTTAAAATAGCACACCGTAGATGCACCAGCACCACTGTTTTCACCTCTTCCGATCAAATACATTTGTTGAAGAGTTTTCTGTTTTGTTCTTTGGATTATAAACTCTTCAAAATTTTCTTAGTTAAAGCATGTTCATGGTTTAGTTTCATCAATGTTACAGGGCTCAGCTAATGTTGGCAAATCTGCCTTTATTGATGCTTTACTCAGTAAGTATTCAGATTTAGCGGAGCTGTAGATATCATTTGTTTTGGGATTCTAAGAAAGAATGTTCAGAGATGAAGTTCTCGCTGAACACGCTTGTGTTTTAAAACTGTGTTGTTATTTTGTAATTTCAATGTCAGAAACCATGGCACAGCGGGATCCAGCTGCTGCAGCTGCTCGGAAATACAAACCTATACAGTCTGCTGTCCCTGGAACGACTTTAGGCCCAATTCAAATTAATGCATTCCTAGGAGGAGGGGTATGCCATATTTTATTTCATCTCAAATGGTTGATTGTCTTTATTGATTCTGTTTCTAGTCCTCTCTACGTTTTTTTTCATTGACAGAAATTATTCGATACACCTGGAGTTCATCTCCACCACAGGCAATCTGCAGTTGTTCATTCCGAGGACTTGCCTATCCTTGCTCCTCGAAGTCGTCTAAAGGGAACAACTTTACCTGTATGCACTCTTACAAAGTATCCTTCAAGATTGTTCCTAAATATGCTCAATTAACCGAAAAGTTTTCTTCCTGTAAACCAGAATGCTAGGGTTGCTTCTGAAATTGGAATGGCAGACCAATGGAATTCCGATGGATTAAATGGTTTTTCTATATTTTGGGGAGGCCTTGTTCGGATTGATGTCTTAAAGGTTAATAATTTCTGTATCTTGTGAGTTGTGTGTTTGTGAGTGTGTTATAATTCTGGCTAATTCAGGTTCTCCCAGAAACTTCTTTAACATTCTATGGCCCCAAAGTTCTGCAAATCCATGTTGTGCCCACGGAGAAAGCTGATGAATTTTACCAGGTAACATCTTTATGCAAAGTTACTGCCATCATATGTTCATATTGCATCTGTTTAACTCCAAAATCTTGCAGAAAGAACTGGGAGCTGTATTGACTCCCCCTACAAGAACAGACAGAGCAGATGATTGGAAAGGACTCGAATTAACGCGTAGATTACAAATTAATTTTGAAGATGTAGAAAGGTTAAACTAATGATTATACTCCTATTTAATTCCATCTTGTTGATTTCAGGTCACAGGAGTCATTAATAATCTTAGCTTTTTCTTGCACCGACAGGCCTGCTAGTGACATTGCTATATCAGGACTAGGATGGATTGCTGTTGAACCAGTCAGGAAATCAATTAAAGGGTCGAATCTAAATTTTGAAGATACCACCAAAGAACTCCATTTGACTGTCCACGTCCCGACGCCGGTTGAGATTTTTGTCCGACCTCCATTACCGGTGGGTAAGACCGGCTCAGAATGGTATCAATATCGAGAGTTAACCGAGAAGGAAGAGGAACTCAGACCAAAATGGCATTATTAGTTTGTGAGGGACTTAATCCATTCCTACGTATAAACAGATGGCCATTCTGGCTTGTATCTGAAATAGCAAATCATCATATTTTCTTACAACGTTGACTAGATTCTTGCATGTGGTGGAAAAGATCAATAAGCAACTTTCAAAACAAATCTAAGCATAAGGGTAGGGATTGACAAATTGAACTCCGTCTGATTGGTTTGAGGTTAACATGTTAAATATGGTTTATTCGAGTTGAATTTGATATTTTGAGTCCGGCTCAATGTTACTAATATTATACTTGACTTAGTACTGGATTGAATTCTGATACGATATTATACCGATATCGGCTAATGTTGGGTGTCATTTCGGATAATTTTTTGAATTTATAAAATAGTTCTTGAATTTTTTTTAAAAATTTTAAAATAATCTATTGTCATATTGTACAATTGTATTGTATATTTTTAACTTTGTCTTTAAAAATCATAATAATAAATAATAATTACAAATTTATCAATTTATAAAATTAATTTTATAATTATTAATAAATATAATTAAATTTAAAAAATATATTTAAAATATATAAATTTCAAATAAAATTTGATTTAATAATTAAAAATATATAAAATGATTATTAGTTTATAAATAATAAAATTTAAATTATTTATTTAATTTTTTTACTAATACTTTATTAATAAATATTATATAAAATAATAATAAATTTAAATTAAATAATTTATTTTTTAGTTTTATTTAATTGATAATTATTATTAGTAATAAAAATATTTATTTTCATTTTTGCAAAAATTAAAATTTA
>JANIJH010000006.1:72494854-72505252 GCA_024520975.1 Erythroxylum areolatum | reverse complement strand
TTTTGATACCTTTCTTCACTTTTGTTCATGCATTTATTATTCCTCTAATCAAGAATTTGTGAACCTTGACACAATCCGAAGGTATTAGTTATGGACGTATTTGTAGGACGGACATACATGCACAAATCTCGTGAAGTTGGAGGACCTGATGCGTAGCTGGTGTTTTTATTTTATTATTAATAGGATTGCTTTAACTATTAGGATAATTGCATTTAGTCTTTGGTTATTTATATTTTTTAGAAATCTCTTGATTTCCTTGTTAAAAAGTCTTCCAAAATAGGACCTCAATAAATATAAGACTTATATATTGTAATTTATAATTTTCATATTACTTAAGAAAAACATATTGTATATGTTTCAATTTATGATTTTCTTAGTACTTAAGAAAAAGATAACATAAATGTTGATTGCTATTCAATTTTTAGTTCCATATTACTTGAGAAAAATATAAAGTAAATATTTTGGCTATGCAATTTATAGTTTTCATATTGCCTAGTGAACTTTCGGCAAATACTTTATATGCAGTATGTTTTGAAATGATTTATAAAATATCACAAAATATGAAATAATAATAGATTTTATTAATTCCCGAAAATGATTACAAGTAGCAACAACTTGATTGTTGCCCAACATTGTGTATAATAAAGATAGCTATAAGTAATTGGCGATGTCTTAACTTGGGTAATTCGTAATTACGTCATGACTATCACACAATTCCACACTTAGATGTTTGACTCAAAGTAGTTATTAGTTCTTAAAAAAAAGTATATTTTAGAGATAATTTGGATAATGTTTGGTAAGTATCAAGTAATTATTCAAAATTACTTCTTAGCATTGTCAATTTCTTACCAAATTGTGCAAAAAAATTTCTAAGTCTAGATGTTTGTTGAATTGTCATACAAGGACTCACTGTAGCAACCAAAAGACAAAATATTGAAATATGACCAGTTTATGAGAGGAGTGCTTGGTTGATAGATATAGGAAGGAATTAATGGGTAAAGAATGAAAAGTGAGTGGTTGGTTATTGATTATCATTATAGGAGTAATAGTTTGATATCTCTTTTTTTGGGAATCCTTTATACCCTTCATTTAGTAGAGGAATGAAACTCATTCCTTAGTAGCAGCTCTTTTTTTAAATAGTTTAAATAATAATAATTAAATATAATTAATTAGTTACAATATAATTAATTAAATTATTATTAATAGTTACAATATAATTAATTAAAATATAATTTATTATTTATTAATTACAATATAATTAATTAAAATGTAATTCATTCATTAATTAAAATATTTTTATTTATTTATTTATTAAAATTTAATTAATTAATTAAGTTATTATTATTAATTAATTACATTACATTATAGCTAATTAAAATTAATTAATTAATTACAATATAATTAATTAAAATATAATTCATTCGTTAATTAAATTATTAGTTTGTTCACTCATCAACATGGATCCAAATTGGAGGTGTCGAGCATGACAAGTGAAGAATACAAGGAAGTAGTTTTGCAGGCTAAAGAGCATATCCTGGCTGGTGATATATTTCAAATTATGTTGAGTCGATGTTTTGAACGTCGACCAATTGCAGACCCATTTGAGATCTACAGAGCCTTAAAGAGTGTTAATCCAAATCCATATATGACTGATTTATAGTTTTGTTACATTTGTTTAATTTAGCCTAAAATTACAATTTTGAGTACTTTCTTGCTTGTTTGTCATTAGGCTAGAGGGTGCAAACTAGTTACCTCAAGTCCATAAATTCTTACACGTGTAAAGAAGTTAAGCACTAGCTAGTGTAATAATATGACAGAAAATGGAGAATTAGTCTGTATTCCTGTGTTTATTTTGCTCGTATTCTGACATGTTTCTACATAATAAAATCACGAATCGACCTCTTGCTGGAACTACTAAAAGGGGTAATACATCAAAGGAAGATTTAATGCTGAAAAAGGAGCTTTTAAATGATGAAAAAAGTGTACAGAACACATCATACTTGTTGATTTAGGGATGAATGATGTAGGAAAGATTTGTTTACTTGTCAATTTGGTTTTAGTTCCAATTACAGGAATGCTGCTTAAAGCTTAGTGGAGCACCAAAGTTATTGTTTTGATACCTTTCTTCACTTTTGTTCATGCATTTATTATTCCTCTAATCAAGAATTTGTGAACCTTGACACAATCCAAAGGTATTAGTTATGGACGTATTTGTAGGACGGACATACATGCGCAAATCTCGTGAAGTTGGAGGACCTGATGCGTAGCTGGTGTTTTTATTTTATTATTAATAGGACTGCTTTAACTATTAGGATAATTGCATTTAGTCTTTGGTTATTTTTATTCTTTAGAAATCTCTTGATTTCCTTGTTAAAAAGTCTTCGAAAATAGGACCTCTATTTTAGTAGGAAGTCTATAAATATAAGACTTCTATATTGTAATTTATAATTTTCATATTACTAAAAAAAACATAATGTATATGTTTCAATTTATGATTTTCTTAGTACTTAAGAAAAAGATAACATAAATGTTGTTTGTTATTCAATTTTTAGTGCCATATTACTTGACAAAAATATAAAGTAAATATTTTGGCTATGCAATTTATAGTTTTCATATTGTCTAGTGAACTTTCGGCAAATACTTTCTATGCAGTATGTTTTGAAATGATTTACAAAATATCACAAAATATGAAATAATACTAGATTTTATTAATTCCCGAAAATGATTACAAGTAGCAACAACTTGATTGTTGCCCAACATTGTGTATAATAAAGATAGCTATAAGTAATTGGCGATGTCTTAACTTGGGTAATTCGTAATTACGTCATGACTATCACACAATTCCACACTTAGATGTTTGACTCAAAGTAGTTATTAGTTCTAAAAAAAAAGTCTATTTGAGAGATAATTTGGATAATGTTTGGTAAGTATCAAGTAATTATTCAAAATTACTTCTTAGCATTGTTAATTTCTTACCAAATTGTGCAAATTTTTTTCTAAGTCTAGATGTTTGTTGAATTGTCATACAAGGACTCACTGCAGCAACCAAAAGACAAAACAGCAACCAAAAGACAAAACATTGAAATATGACCAGTTTATGAGAGGAGTGCTTGGTTGAAGGATATAGGAAGGAATTAATGAGTAAAGAATAAAAAGTGAGTGGTTGGTTGTTGATTATCATTATAGAAGTAATATTTTGATATCACATTTTTTGGAAATCTTTTATACCCTTCATTTAGTAGAGGAATGAAACTCTTTCCTTAATAGCAGTTCTTTTTTTTAAAATAGTTTAAATAATAATTAATTAAATAGAATTAATTAGTTACAATATAATTAATTAAATTATTATTAATAGTTACAATATAATTAATTAAAATATAATTCATTCATTCATTAAAATATTGTAATTAATTAATTAGAATATAATTAATTATATTAAAATATAATCAATTACAATATAATTAATTAAAATATTATTATTATTAATTAATTACAATATAATTAATTAAAATGTAATTCATTCATTCATTAATATAATTCATTAATTAATTAAAATATTTTAATTTATTTTTTTTAATTTAATTAATTAATTAAGTTATTATTATTAATTAATTACATTATAGCTAATTAAAATTAATTAATTAATTACATATAATTAATTAAAATATAATTCGTTAATTTAATTATTGTAACTAATTAATTACAATAAAATTAATAATAAAAATATAATAAAAATTTGTTTTTAAATATTTTTTACAAATCAATCACTACCAATTATAATAGTAATTATAATCTCATTCTTCACTATATTCATTTCTATTTTTATTATCATTCTAATTTTCGAGCCTAATATTAAGTATTTAATATTAGTTTCCACCGTAGTCTTTGTGACACGCTACACATCATCAACACTCCATCTTATAAAGTGTGGATAAAAAAAGTAAAACCAAAGCAAAATTAGAACAAGAACACTTGAAAATTACACTGAAATAAAGAAAATCACGTAACCTATACCAATCACCCACCCCTTTAAAAAAATAAATTTAGAAAAAAATTACAAATATCATATTAACAAATCCCCCATATAACTTTTCTGCCATATATATATCACACCCAACCTAAGAAGACTGTGATCACCACCGCAACAACCTCTAACTTTCAGACAATTTTCTCTTCGGCTTAGCTTCTTGCATCATTAAAACCACATCCCTCATGGACGGCCGGTCAGCCGGATTCCGACTAGTACACAACAAAGCAATCCTAAGCATTTGCATCATTTCCTCCTTCACAAATGGAATGGAAGCTCCTGCATTCTTATCTAAAACATTATTTATACCATCTTTCATCTTAATCTTAGACCTCACCCAATCCACAATACTATTGCCATCCCCGAACTCAGACTCGACCGATCTTTTACCGCTTATGATCTCCATTAGCACAACTCCAAAGCTGTAAATATCACTCTTCTCATCGACTTGTAGGGTATAAGCATACTCTGCAAAGAAAGACAAAAACATCAACAGCAATCATCATCAGGTTTAAACTGAACGCACAAGTGATTGGAAAGCAAAGTCAAACCACAATGAATAGAAAGTATCTTAAGAAATTCTTTTGAAGAGTGGGCACTGTAAGATTCACCGATCTTTGAGAATGGATAATCATTTCCAATCCCATTTGCTTTAATTAAAAAAAAAGAGGGAGAAATAGATAAGAGAAGTTGATTGAAAATGACCCTACATAGGAGTTTTATTATGTAATTTGATAAACACCCACTTGAAACCTCATTTTAAATTTAATTTTCATATTTTAAAAATTGTTGTTTCTAGTTTTGTAATATTTTAATTATTATAAAGCTTTTAATTATATTTCAGTAATCTTATAATAAAAATTTTAATTTTATAACATAAATAGATATAATAACTTTTAAAAAAAATTAAAAAAAAAACATGTAAGAGTCTATTTAACCTATGGATGGCAATGAACCACTAACCCCAAGTTTTTAAATAATTTTTTAAATTAAAAATATCAAAATTTTTTAATTAGATCAGAGCGTAAATTTATCCATCTTAGACTTACCCGAATTTTAATTCTTCTAAACAAAACGATGTTGTTTCACTTAAAGTAATTGGACCTCTAGTTTGCCCGCCCTATAAATTGACTCATTAAATACAATTAAATATAAATATGAACCTCTAGTTTGCCTGCTCTATAAATTAACTCATTAAATATAACTAAATATAGGTATACAGGTTAAAAATTGCTGTCCCTAGTTTAACCCTTAATCATTTGGATATAACATGAGAAAGGACATTGATTTGAAACAAAGGTGAACTACAAAAGAGAAAGATTAGTATGAAGACAAAAATGGTTAATTAAATATCAAAATAACAAATAAAATTGAAACTGAAAATTAATTAAAAAAAATTTAAAAAAAAAAAGAAAAGAAGAAGATGATGAAATGAACTCACCTGGTGCAATGTAACCATAAGATCCGGCGATGACAGACATGGATTCATCACTTTGGATCAACTTAGCCACCCCAAAATCGGCCACTCTGGCCTCCATCTCACCGTCCAATAATATATTACTGGGCTTGAGATCACGGTGAACGATCACTGGGTCACAGTCATGGTGAAGATAACAAATCCCTTGAGCAACGCCAAGTACAATCTTGTACCTGGTAGCCCAATCAGCTACCAAATTCTCACCCTTATTTTTCCCATGCAATAAATCATCTAAATTCCCATTGGGCATGTACTCGTAGAGCAGCATCGTGCACTCCCTGTTGCTGCAACACCCTAACAATCTCACTATGTTCCTGTGCCTCACGTTCCCTAACACCTCCACTTCGGCTAAAACCCCTCTCCTCCGTCTGATGCTCTCCTTGTGCTTGCCCCACAGCTTCTTCACCGCTATGATCTCGCCACCTGGCATTTCGACCTTGTGCACTGTTCCCGTGGACCCCATCCCTATGATCTTATCAGTCATTGACAGGCACTCCAGCACATCATCAGCCGTAAAGTTCAGCCGTTGAAAAGCGGTTAATTTCCACGGTCCGATCTCGCGCTGGTCAACAAACCGACGGCTGTGATTTGCCCGGAAACATTTTGTTCCGGTGATGAGCATGACTAGTCCGACAACGAACCCCGCCGCCATGATCCACACTATTGCCCCCGCCGTCTTCTTGGGCTGTTGTCGTTCACGTGGTTCAACCTCTAGGGGCTTCAGAGTGTCGGCGGTGCATGATTTTGTCAAAACGCCGCCGCATAAGCCGTCGTTGCCGGAGAACGATGACGGGTGTAAGTTTGGGAATATGGAACCGGATTTCGGGATAGGACCCGTTAAGAGATTGTATGATACATTGAAGGTTTCCAATGTGGTGCAGTTTTCGAAATTGGCGGGAATTGTGCCGGTGAGGAGGTTGTGGGAGAGGTCAATGGCGGTGATCGTCCGTAACGTCGATATCTCCCATGGAATTGTTCCGGTGAGCGAGTTGCTGCTCAGATTTAACGACAAGAGCTTCTCGCAGTGAACAATGTTCCAAGGAATGCTGCCGTTGAGAGAATTTCCTTGCAACTCTATCTTGTATACACTTTTGCAACCTATGAAGTCTGGAACTTCGCCTACAATTCTGCTCCAACTGGCTGAGAAAATCTGCAGATTCGGCGCACTCCAGATGTTTGATGGAAGAGTGGCGTCGAATGAGTTCTCCGACATGTTGAGGTATTGTAGTTGTGGTGCATTCCCGAGGTCTGAAGGGATTGCGCCTGTTAGGTTGTTCTTGCTTATGTCCACGAAGGTTAGACTCTTAAGCAGGCCGAAACCGCCAGGAATTGTGCCATTGAGACGGTTGTTTTGGATTCTGAGCCTTGTCAGTGAGGTGCAGTTTGCTAGTGAAGGTGGGATTTTGTCGACGAAGTTGTTGGAGAAGAGTATGAGCTTGAAAAGCTTGTTTCCTTGGCAAAGATTTTGTGGGATTGGACCTGAAAGTGAGTTGGATGACACATCGAGCCATTGTAATTTCCCATTGGAGCCAAGTGTTGGTGGGAGAATTCCTGATAGTGAATTCTCCCAAAGTGATAGTGTCTCAATATTTGGAAGCTCACCAATTCCTTGTGGTATTTCTCCTGTTAATTCATTCCTCATCAAGCTCAATCTGGTTAGCTCTGTCAATGACGAGAAACCCTCTGGAATGGTTCCTGATAATCGATTATCTGACAAATCTAGATTCTTTAGAGCTTTTAAGTTGGTAAAACTTACTGGAATTTCTCCGGTTAACTGGTTCTTGAAAAGCAGCAAAGATTCAAGCTTTGTTAAGTTTCCAAGTTCCGGAGGGAGCTCGCCGGAGAGGCTGCAATTTGAGATGTCCATGTACTGGAGATTGGTCAACAATGAGAACTCCTCTGGTAATCTGCCTGACAACATAATGTTATATCCAATCTCCAAGTGCTCGAGCTGGCTCATGAATCCTAATTGTGGTGGCAGTGGACCTACAAGTTGATTTCCGGCTAAGTAAAGAAACTTCAATCTTGGGAATTTCCCGTAGGTCGTCGGAATCTCTCCGTCGAAGTAACTGCCCCCTAAGTTGAGCTGCTCCAAAAAGCGTAGAAAGATCAAATCTTTGGGTAGTGGTCCAACAAAACTGTTGCTATATGCACCGAAGTGTCTGAGGAACCTGAGCTTGGAAATCCCCGGTGGGAAAGTTGAATTGAAGGAGTTGTAGCTTATATCAAGAGTCCTAATGTCAGTTAGTTCAAAAATGATTTGTGGAAATTGACCATCAAACGCGTTTCTGCTTAAATTCAAGTGGATTAAGCTCTTCAAGTCCCGGATTTCTGCAGGAATAACACCTGAAAGATTTCTTTGTGAGAGATCGAGTGATGTGACCTGAGCTGTTTTGGGGTTGCACTTGACACCAGACCATGAACACCAAATCGGTTCCTGTGAATCACTCTTGGAGAAGCTTGTAGTAGGGTCCCAATCCTGGAATGTGCCATCTGGGTCTTGCAATGACAATTTTAGAGAAAGGAGAGCACGGAGTTGCAGAGGCAGGGCTTTATCAGAAAAAACTAATAGATGTCTACAGAAGAAGAAGAAGAATAAGTAGCATGTGAAGAGCAAATGATGTTTCATGTTTAATGGGATTCTGAGATTTTGGTTAGGGAAGTCAGATGATGCTTTTTTTATTCTGATTTCTGGCCTCAGAGAGTGTTTCCCTGGAGAAGGAAACTACTGATACGCTCTCTAGCTCCATCATCAGGAACTTGGTCTTTATCAGTATTTCTCATTTGTCTGCTCTCTCCCACAAACTTTTGGTTTTCTTGGTTTTCTTTTCCCTTCTTTTTGTTCCACTTTCCATCATTCCTTGTCTCTCTCTTTTTTTTCCTTTGCCTATCAAAATTCTTTCTTTTATTGTTCAGAAACTTGATTTCAGGTAACAGTGTGACAATGGTCTCTCACAGGATCCAAGAAAGTTGTTTCTATTTCTTTATATTCATCTCCAAACATTCACCATTATAGAGTTTCCAGGTGAACCTGAAAGGGACTAGGCTCCTGGACCACCATTCCCATTTTCTTACCTCAGTTTAAACATTGGACAAAGCTTGTAACTAAGATGGTTAGTTCCATAACCATTCTTATAGATTTTAAATTATGTAAACCACTTTCATTTGTGAACTGTGATCATTTCATCATCCTCTACATTCCTAAATAGCCAGCCTACACAGGAACAGTACCAAAAAGAGAATAACTGTAAGATCCATCCGCGCAGCTTCACCACAGCCCTCGTGGGTCTTACTTTGGACTCAAAAGGTGGAACGCCTACCTTAGGTGCTCCACACTCCGACCCGATATTGTGTGAGGGAGGTAAATCATAATTTGATCTAGCCAGTTTTTTAGAAAGGCGGTCCAGTGCTTGATGCGCATAAGAAGTCACCACATTGAATGAGCTCCCATACTGTTACTGTCGAGACTCGAACCCGAAATTTTGGACTCACTTTCCTTCCCAATGATCAACTGAGTTACCCATGCGGGCCCTCGTAAGTCTTACTTTGTTATTATTAATGTAGTGTAAAGCACTTTCTCAAGACAATGACAAATTTTCACGAGGCATATAATGTTTTTAGTCTCCTTTTTTTTTTTGTAGAATATTGACTTAAGGACTAAATCATTTGAATACCTCCACACAACGTCTTTTCCCAATATATTAGATTCAAAATGTACTAATGGATTCCATTAATGGAGGTGGATCAATACAATGTATAGGTGCTGCTGCCTGGTCAACAGGGGTTGCAACAGGAGTTGAGTCTGAATTTTGCCTAAATATAGACCGAATTTGGTTTGAGGTAGTCGAGGTCTTGACCTAATTTATTTTTTATTTATTAAAATTAAAAAGACTTTTTTTTTTAGTTGTCGAATCTTAGGTCTCGAGCCTAGATGACCCGAGCTCAAGCCTAACTCTAAGTCAGTCTTTTTAAATAAATTAGGCTTGAGACCTAGCTTGTTGACTTTAAGCTCGGCTATGTTAGCCTGGGTCGAGCCTGAGTTTGATTCTCAAGCCTACCAAAGACCAAGACCCTGACATTGACAGTTAAAAAAAACTAAATCTTCTTAATTAGATTAATTATAAAAATTTTGAATTGATTAATTTTT
This sequence comes from Erythroxylum areolatum, assembly GCA_024520975.1. Taxonomy (NCBI): domain Eukaryota; kingdom Viridiplantae; phylum Streptophyta; class Magnoliopsida; order Malpighiales; family Erythroxylaceae; genus Erythroxylum; species Erythroxylum areolatum. Next base: position 72,495,601 of record JANIJH010000006.1, on the reverse strand, counting down.
ATTTAATGTTTAATTTTTAAGTTCGATTTTATCTTAACAATTTTTATTAATAAAAATCGACCAATTTATTAATTAACCGTTACAGGTGTATGCATATTTATGTATAATTTTTGTAATTTCTTCGTGTCGTTGCATGTGGATCTGTCAGAAATAGCCTCTCTATTAAGTAAGAATAGGACTTAATAATATCAAACTTCCACAGACCTCGACTTCTACTTAGTGATGATTATGGTAATGATAATATTAATTAAACCTTTAAATTTTAAATTTTGTATCTTATTGATATGATATTTAATTTAATTTTTGAACAATTGATTAAAATTATAAATGGAATAATTAATTTATTAAATAATTAATTTAATATATTTAGAAAATTATATTATTTTAATTTTGTTACTATAAAATAAAATTACTATAATACTGTATTAATTGAAAAATATTTAATAATTTATTTAAAGTATATTTAAAATTGTATTATTACGAATTAAAAAAATAAAAAGAGGAGAGCAGAGGGAAGGATTGTTTGTTACAAGAGGAAAGGTTATCTTTCAGAAGGAGACAGTTCCGTATTTAAAAAACTAAAAGCAAAGACCCCTCACCCTCAGTCTATGAGCTCATCTGGTTTCTTTTGCAACAGAATTTATATAATTTTAACCTTACTTTATATTAAACAAAGGAAAAGAGTTTATTTTTCGTCTTTTTTTTTAAAGATAACAAACTAAAACCGAAAGTGCTTCTTTTGCGGTT
>JANIJH010000006.1:72462697-72488022 GCA_024520975.1 Erythroxylum areolatum | reverse complement strand
TCTAGTAGCAAAAAATGTGCTATTTGTTTACATCCATTAGTTCGTAAGAGATTCATTGCAGACTTTAATATACGACTCTGTCCCGAGTTTTCATTGCCGGCCCTTGTCATTGTCATTAGACCACTATCTATATCTATGCATGTACTTTCAGCTTGGAACTTTCGAATCTTTTGCTTCTCGAGTGGTGACGAACAATGCAGCTTGCGTCGCAAGAGATGCCCGCATTCATTCTTTCTTTTCATTTTATTTTGACCTGTTAATTCGTTAAATAATTTATTTTAAGTTATTATGCGTATTTAATAGTATACCTTAAGTTTCACTTTATAATTTGATTAATTCATCTTGTTTTAATTTGAATAATTGATTTGTGGAATAACTTATTTTAAATACCTAATGGACTTAATTAAACATATCCCATAATTTATCTAATCCGATACTTAGTCGATTAGATGTCATTTTGTTTTCAATGATTAACACCTGCAAAATTTAACAAGCTTTTTGGTGATTTGGAATACATGTGAACAAGAATCACACATTTGAAAGGATTGAAGCAAAGAAACAAAAGCTGGTTTCAATGAAGGGTCCCATGATCATCATTAAGTCTCGTGTTCTCCCACTTGTTTTTAAACGTAGATTGCGCGGAACTAAGAACAGACAATATGAGAAAAGGAAAAGAAAAAAGAGAATTCGACATCCCAAATGAGTTAGACCTTCCAAAGTGAAAAATAAAACAAAGCAATAGATGTAGAAAGTAAGGGTTAAGAACCAGAGATGAAGAAGAAGGGTATGTGAGAATTTCCCAAAATAACATTTTTGGAGGAAAAAACAGTTTTAATCTTTGTGCAGGATTGTGACATTTTCAGAGAAAAGGTGGGTGTGAAAAAATAGCTCCTATGTGAACGTTGGATGCTTCTTCCATGCTCTTCAGTGCATGACCTAGAGGCTCCAATACCAACTTAAATTGAGCACAACTTGCTTAGTACTACTTATTTCTTACATGAACAACCAAAAAAGAGAAAAGGGTCATTCGGATTTTTCTCATAACGGTACATTTTGTAATTGTTATCTTTCGAATATGAATTAGATAAATTATTGAATGCATATTAAAATTTGTAAATTTTGTATCCTGATGAAAGAAAATAAAGGAATTGACGGCGAGAAAGAAAAAGCCTCCGTAATATTAATAAAGATATTAAGTTAAATTTGAAAAAAAAGTTCAAATATTTAATTTTAATTATTACTTTTTAAAGTTCTGAGTAAATTTTGAATTTTTTTTTCATATAATGAACTCATTATCTTTATATACTCACCCTTTTGTTCTAAAACCTTTTCCTGGATGTTACTTCACTAATCAACATCCACTTGGTATCCAAACTCTCAGGTTGTATTCCACTAGGAACTCAAGTACTCAACCTCTTACACTAAGCTAAAACAAAAACGCCATTTTTGTGTTTGTTGGATCCTTGTCTAAACTCCAATAATACCCTAGTCCGTATCTAAATCATAAGCTCCAAACTGTTACCTTTCCCTTTACACCTTACTTTTACCAAGCTTTCAAAGCTTATAATTACCAAGTGCTTCTCTTTTTAGTAACAATAAGAGTAGCTGGGTCTCCTTTGAATCATCACCTTTGTTCTTTGTTCTTGTTTCTGCTACTGTAGAATTTCGACCAAACTGATCCTTTCCTTTCTTACTTAAGTTAGTATTGTCATTAAATTTTAAATTTTGAGAGGAGAGATCAATGATGAACTTGGTTACTTTTTTACAAGAATGGGGCCATTAAGTATGACCTTCATAATGGTCATTATGGCTGCTTAAATGTTTACTACTTTTTCTGCTAAAAGTGAAAACTGTAGAATCTACACACCTTGAAGGTCTGCACGAGTTTGCAGGAGAAAAGAATACAGGATATGGGGCAGGTCTAAAGCAGTTTGAGCATTGAAATGTTCCAATCCCATTAAAAGTCCAGTTTCTTTGTTTAATGAAGTTAAGGATGATACAAAACAATTCAGCTAAGAATCCTGACAAATCTTGTTGAAGGCAGGGCAATAGTCAGAAAAGTTTTCAAGAACAGTGCAGGATATGCCTAACATGAATCTAAAAAGTATAGAAGGTAGAGAAGCAGATCCCAAGTTGAGTATGATAAACTATTCTTGTTCTACTTTGGATTTGTTCTCTTCTCGACATACCAATATGACAGTTTTGAAAATTACTTGAGAAAATTTTCATATATAATTCATTTGTGATTGCCAAAATCCGCAAAGCCTGGTAATCAGGTACTCAAGAATGAATTCAATCAATATCAGGTGCAAAATTAAAACAGTACAGTCACTCAACATTGTAAGGAATATTGTAAACATTTCAAAGAGGACAATGAGGTAAAAATATCGAATAAATTCCAGTACACAAACAACTCAATTTGTTCCATCATATATGAATACATTTTAAAACCAAAAAGGCCCAAATGTCTATAGGCGATCGATCCTACAATATAGAAAACAAAACCAGGATGACAAACACACCGATTGACAGAAACAGAGCTCAACGATACCGGCGGAGAGAAAGTGTGTTGTTCCTCTTCCATGTTGCCCTTCTTGATGGCCTTGCCTTGTGGTACAGATGCCCCTTCCCGTGGAGTCCTCTGTACTTCTTCCCAGCAGATGTAAGTCCACGAAGCTCCCGATGTTTATGGACAGGATTGCAGATCCAATTGATTCTTGGGTCATTGCGGATTGCATTGTGGGCAGCATCAACCAGAATTACCTCAAAGTATTTGTATGTCGAATCCTACATAGATCAAATCTCGATCAGGCACATCAACATACATAAATTTTAAGTTAAAAGCAAAAACTAGCTCCCCTGAGCAAAAATCCCCACCCTAATTTACATGACATAGGCCACAATGGACATTCAACAGATTTTTCTGCAATGTTATTACTACAATACCTCATTGATCCAGTAAGAGTTGAGAACCTTAAGGCCACCAAGCTTACGACCAGCACGTTCCTCAGCAACAGAGCGCTTGCTCCGTTGGAACTTGAGCTGAGTGACACCCTGATTGGTAGGTTTGCCATACACAATACCCTTTGGAACAGGCCTCTTTCTTCCACCACGTCTCACACGTACACGATATACAACGTAACCCTATAAGAATAATGTCGCTGCACTTCACAAAGCATAACACAAATAGTACACAGACAACATTGTAATCAAGTCCTAGACAAACCTGCTTAGCCTTGTACCCCAATCTGCGAGCCTTGTCAGGGCGAGTGGGACGAGTGACCCGAACAATTGAAGGATGCTGGCGATACTCCCAGCACCTCACCCTCTGCAGAAACCTCATAACATCTGATTGTTTCTTCCTCCATAGCTCCGATACGTACTTGTATGCCCCTGACAATTTCAAAACAACAACGAGATCTCTTAAAACTAAAAGAATGGGTTGCCCATCTTTCAACTGATCACAATATTCTCATCAAATTCAATCTACTTCACCAATCAAAACATCTAGTGAAAAAAAGAAGAAGAAGAAAACACTAAAACTGCATTATCAAGAATTCGCATTTCTAACAGAACTGTCCTTAGTCTTATAACTTTAAAACACACCCAGTACCAAATTCACATCACAGAGTGCGGTTTAAATGGTGTAATGCAACATGAACTCTAAAAATGAGAAAAATCAAAGTAAAGATGAAAACTTTCGTACCCATTTTAGGTCTGTCGATGGAGGGAGGGGTCTTCGGCTCTCCGGTTTCGGCTTATACTTCCATTTATCCACTAGGGTCTTAGTGAGTGGTCAAATGACCAATTTACCCTCCTCACTGATAATAGGTTTCGGGCCGTTTGTGGTCCGAGCCCGTTCGCTTTTCTCAATTTAATTTTTTTTGAAAAGTTTAATTTTGGATTTCTAACACTTATTTCTTAAGATATATTTTAAATAATAATTTATATAATTACAATTTATTAATCAAAAATTGATTTTAAATTTATAGAATTTTTAAATTAGAGTTATCGGTAAGATTACAATGATTCTTTTGATATTTAATTTAGATTATAAGTATAAATTATTTTATTGCATCTTTCACTTTTATATCCTTTACTTAGTTTTAATTTATTAGTTCATTTTATATTTATCAATTTATTTAACGCGCTTATAAAAAATAATAATAATAATTGAACCAAAAGTTAAACTACTAAAACAAGAAGTTTAATGTTTAAAATATTCAGTTAGTATTAAATCGTCGTGAAATTGACTAAAGATTGAATAAAATTGAAGAATTTAAAATGTGATCAAAATAGATTGTTTTTACTTATAAAATAATTTAAAGTTTAATTAAAAATAAATTGTCAAATGAAAATTTATTTATTTATTTTGATTTATAAGAATTTATTAATTTATAAAATTGATCAATTAATTAATATATTGATTGGTTTTTAATAATAAGAGTTGTTAAAATAAGTCTAACGAAAAGATAAAAATTGAATTGAAAATTTAACAGATTCAAGGTTTTTATGATAGAATAGAATAAATTGGTTTGATTTTTTAATCATAAAAAATTTGCATTAATTATTTATTATTGTTTATAATTTGATTAAGCAAAAAATGATATATATATATATATATATATATATATACAGCTTTTGATTCCTGGAAACACGTATATAACTATTTATGTTTAGAACATGATTAGTAAATAAATTAGATAAATTCATATTTTTTACTCCATATTTCGCACAAATGCTTAGTTTGAAATTTTGTGTTCAGATTCAAGCTTGAGATGGATCATGCTTAAGCGTCCAAAATTTAATCGGATTTAGGTCAAACTCAATTAAATATTTTTAATTTAAAAAATAATATTATTTAAACAAATATAGGGTTTAGATTAGGTTGGTTTTGACAATCCAACTCCTACTCAAATTTGTTATAAAAATGTGTCATACTTAAGGATAACAATGAGGTGACTCAAACTTATATTTAGGTGTTTTCAACAAGTAGATCCTAAGCCAAAACCTAATGGATGCTCAACTATTATAAATAAAATAACATCTTTTTATTTAGAAGAGTTAGGAATCGAATGGATCTGAGTCTGGACAGCCTAACCCTAAACATAATTAAAAAAAGGTGTTATTTCATATTTTTAATTTTAAAAAAATTAGCAGAGATAGCCCATGTCCGACGCATTATCATCCCTACTCATATTAGTCTTTTCTTAAATGGTAAAAAGGTTTTACTTGTTTTTATTAATTGAAATTTAGTAATTAAAATTAAATTTTTGGTCATATATATATATATAAGTATAATATATATATTATTCAACAACTCCATGTAATCTTGGCATTGCGAAATCAGGTTGGGCCAATTAACTTTTTTAGTTTAAAATTTAAATGTATTATCAATTTATAGCGCTTGTTTAGATGAGCTTATGTCAGTAGAGCTTTTTTAGTAAAGTTTTTTCTGAAAAGAATTTTTCTGAGAAACCAGTTGACTGTTTGACTGTCAATTAAAAAGACAACTTTTTTAAACGAGCTTCATACAGTAGACTGTTTGGTAACATAAAAATAAAATTTATTTTTATTAATTTTAATTATATTTTATTTTATAATAAATTATTTATGCTTAATAATATTTAAAGTATACTAAAACAATATACAAAGAAGAATATATAATATTTACAATTACCTATTTATTAGGTAACCATTTTGTAAGAAATTTTAGATAGAAAAAATTTAACGTATTAAGTCGGGTACTTTTGCAACCAGAAGCTAATCAATCCGAGCAAGACTGAACAATCTAAATCGAACATAAAACCCATTTAACTTAGAAAGGTCAGATCGGACAAAAATTATCATCCCTATGACATTTGTGCCACTAAGAATCCAAAAATGAATTTCTATAAACTAATGTAGAAGAAAGGAGTTGCCTTCTAGACCTCTTTAACTTCTAAACTACACATGAATTGCCCAACAAGTAAAAATGTTGAGTACGGATAAGATACTCTTATCTTATAAATATCAAAAAGAAATACTGAAATTGACCTGAAAATTGATTTATATGCATTGAAAAATACACGTATTTTTTAATTAATACCAATTATTTAAAGGTGGTCCAATGGCAATCTTACATTGTAGTGATCTCCAACGCTTGGCAGGCGACAGCCATGAACGGAACATAAAAACTCTGCAACTGCAAGAGTTTGGTTTGTCATTTGCTCTATCCTATGATCCTATCCATGTAAAAGAGTTATCGTGAGTGTCAATCGAGCTAGTGGATATTTAAAGTCTCCCAGATTCTTGTAACAGAGAAAGTACGAAACTCGGAACTAGCAGGATTTTCTGTATTACAGAACCGCAACACCCCACGTAACGTAAGTCCAGAAGAAGACTGAGAGTATGTTCGGTGGTGGTGGCGGAGGAAACACCCTTTTGAAGGTTGTTGGTCGGACGGTGGCGAGAGCTGGTGTCACCAACTTACAGGAACCGATATCTTCTAATTGTGTAGCTGCTACTTCGCCGAGGTCAACGCACAAGCCAAGTTCTAACAACAACAATCCTAGTCTATGTCATAGTCCTGATTCTGGGTCGTCTCCATTTTTTGCTTCTGGTGTAACTGTGTCTGGATATTCCAGGGAACCAAACCTCAGTCACTGGTCTTCTGTTGGTTATGGCGGCGGTTCTTGTTCTGATGAATATGAGTGGGCTTCTGAGGCCGGACATGGGTTGGTTGATGATTTTTATCTGGGACCTGTTCCTTCTGCAGAGGAGGTTCATGATGCTGTTTCTGCTCTTCAAATGTAAAGGAATTTCAATCGTTTTCTTCATTTCTTCTTTGGGTTTACTGACATGGGTGTCATCATGCTACTATTTACTTACTTTTCCTCATCTCAAGCCAGCTAGTTTATCCAGTAATCCTGGAACTGCTGGAATATTATCAGTTTTTGAAAACACAGATTTATGCTTAGCTGTGACAATTTGTTACAGGGTCATAAAGGATAAGCTTGCCAATGAGTTGGATACAGAAGAACAAAACTCAATTCCTACTGCAGAATCGGAGTCAGATTGGACAGAGCCCTCCATCTATATGTACAATTCAAGAGCACCGAGTCCTTATGGACGGAGTCGAGTTTATGACGCCTTCCGTATGTTACAGACTGATCCATCCGTGCAGGTGCCTGAGATTATAACTCCATGGCTTAGAATGTATACGTTTTAAAGCTCATATTTACCTGAAACCATTTCTTGTGCAGCAAATGGTGATTTCACTGTCATCTGATAAAGCTGTTTGGGATGCCATTTTGAACAATGAGATGGTCCAAGTACTGAGAAACACCTACAATGCAGGTTTATGAAATTTCTGAAGAATTTTCATTAGTATTCATAACAGTAACAAAAATTTTCCAGCTGACCCACATCGTCTTTCTGTATTAAGATGAAGCTGGTCGACCAAATTCTGAAAGTTCATCCAATCCTGCAATGGGTGCGATTGAGTGGATATTTGAGAACACAAAGGCCAGAGTCATGAGGATTGCAGAGAAGATGCTGCAGCTGGTGAACCAGTTGCTTAAGCCTAATGATAAGAAGATTAAAGAAGGAAGAACCATTGACCCATTCGAGGAAAAGCTTAGATCCTCTTTCATGCTGTGTGTAATGGTCCTGCTGGTTGTGGTGGTGACTCGAGGCCAAGGGGCTTGACCATAATTCGACGACATGACATGAAATAGTCAATTATCATTCATGCATACTTCCAATTCTTCAGTTCTAATACTTCTTACGAACCTTTTGTGCATAATGGTTGAATTTTAATGTCCACTCTCTGCCAAAGAAGTTGGAACTCTTGCTAATCCAAATTGCAAATGATAGATAATTTGCACCATGTTCCCATTTTCAGAATCATTTGATTCCACTTTAATTATTAAATTATAAGATAACTTATTATCTTAATTAATTTTCAATACTTCAAATGTTTGTTAAATAATCGTGACAGACAATTAGTCAAATGCACTCGGAATTAATTATCACAATTAGTCAGTCAGCAACATGAATAATCATTAGAAAACAAAAAACCATAGACAGGAGCACAACCACACATCCAAACAAACAGAAAATGACCCAACCAAACAAAAGGTAAATTGACAGAATCTCATGTTGTCCTTGTAACAATTTGTTATACAAAACATTAATCGAAAATTGTCAAATTAAGGAAATTAATTATAGATATGTTGAGTGATATTAGAAATTAAAGGCAACAAAGATTGAAACCAAGCAATTGGTTAAGATCAGAATTAACTTCGAAGCAAAAATATACACCCAGACAAAATTTGAGTGATCGGCACCACCAAGAAAAGAAAATTCCTAGTCTAAAATCAGGAAACCTATCCTCCTGTGTCATTAAAAAAAATTAAAGGTAGACCGGCAAATATCCTCTTTCACAGGGTCCAGAAAGGCAGTGACACCACAAATACCTTGCAAAGACTCCTTTTCATCTCAGAACTAAAAAAATCCTGACCAAACTTTCAGATAGGCATGTTAGCGCATATATTTGAACATATGACAAAAAGCAATAGAATCATCAGCCAATATAATCAGGAATTTGAATTCTTCACCAGCACCACCCTGAACCAACATAATGACGTGAGAAATATTAAAATTTAAGATGCAATTTGGTGGACACGTGCCGCTTAGTCTACATGGAAAGTGCAAGTCAACTCTGATGCCAGGAAAAAAATGTAAGAAAACACAGCTTGGGAGCTGGGGACGGTGAAATATCGAGAAACAAAAGTCGGTAGTAAACCCTCCATAATGGAGAACTTAAGCTAAGCTTCTAAAAGAGTAATGACCATGTAATCCCTCACCATAACCAGCTATCAAGCCAGGTTAAATGCTTAAATGGCAAACCTCAAATGAGCCATAATCATAACAACAAAATTAAAATATTCCAACAGAAAGTGAATGGTGACTGTTGCAACATTTTATAGTTGAAAACAAGTATAATTAGACCCAAGGTATGGTTCATGTTCTGCTACCTGCCACACAAAAGCTTAGGGAGAAATCAGACATCAGAATACCATCAACTCATAAAGAATAACAACAAACAAAGTAGTCAAGAAAGCCATACAAGAGCTTCTTCCACATACCCAAATTACCTTCACACTAAGGCATAGTCACCTCGAGAAAATGATTTGAGAAAGCTGACCCAGAGCAGCTTCAAGCATCACTACTATAACATGGTTAACTGGATATTATATCAGAAATACACAACCAATATGAGGTAAAGTACAAGGAGTTAAACAACCCAAGATTTTGAATATCATAAACGGTTATTTTAGAAAGTCCAAATGAGACAATGAAAGGGATGATTAGCAATAACAGACCACATAGGCAGCACAAGCATCCAGAAGTAAATGAAATTATCTCCTACAAAACAGACAACAAAATCAATAATAATAAGCTGTGACTTGCGTCTCCAAGATGCCTTTGCCTGAACAGAACTTCGACGTAATGTCTGCAAATGTCATAACAGTACAGCAAGGTTAAAGATGTGAGTCCCAAACTTCCAACAAAGTCATGGCAAGGGGTAAGAAATCAGGTTGCTCCAAGAAACATCAGGCCTGTAAAAATTAGTCCATAATGGTAAACAAAAAGGGTTAAGAGACATAAGAATAGAATGATAATAGAAAATGTGGTTATTAGGGCATGGTTCTAAATGATTAATATGGCACTAAAAATTTACAATGTGGAACCAAATAACTCCACAGATGCTTTGCCTCAAACATAGATAAGAAAATGTAAATAAAATTAATTAACCTAAAGATGTCCATTACTAGGAATGGCACAACATAAAAAGTAGGATTACAAAATGTAAATTCAATGCAAAGCCTACTGCATATAAAGAAGCGGACTTATAAAATTGCAATAAGATTCCCCATCTTCCCTCAAACTACCATTGGACATACAAAGAATCAGATAAAACTGCACGATAAAATACAAAGATGGCAAGCTAAGATAAACATTATATACTAATTTTAAAGTTCCTGAAGCAATATTCAGGATATTACTGAGAATAAGCTCCATTTCAACAAAGGTAGATGTCTTCTAAAGGAGAAAGTGTAAACAAAAATAATTAATCGTGTAAACAAAAATAATTAACCTAAAAAAATCCATTACTAGGAATGGTGCAACATGAAAACTACGAGCATAAAATGTAAATTGAATGCAATGCCTACTGCATATAAAGAAGTGGCCTTTTATGCAGTGGACTCATACAATTGAATAAAATTCACCATCTTCCCTTAAAATATCCTTTGACATACAAATAATCAGATAAAATTGCACGATAAAATACAAAGATGGAAGCTAAGATATATGTTAGATACTAATTTTCAAGTTCCTGAAGCAATATTCACAGTATTACTGAGAATAAGCTCCATTTCAACAAAGGTAGATGTCTTGCAGGATTTAAGTTAAACGAATATTCAGTAAGAAAGAAGTCCCAAAGAAGGGATGAAGTCCAAAAACTATCTTTCAGCATGCGCCCTGTCCTTCTAGCAGCATACGAGTCTATTAAATGAAATATGCAACTAAAATAAATATGTCAACTAAGCATATAACCACAAATAAAACAAAATAAACAAATGTACATGTTTCTGTACCTTCAACCAAAAGATAGTGCCACTAGACGGCAGGTCATTTCATCTCAGACATGAACTTCTCATACTCAGAATCTGCACCATGGGTTACTTTCTCTGCACTTGAAGGCGGAGGGGCAACAGGGGGATTGGAGGCCCAAGGCACATTAGCCATACTCTGTGAATAGTCATTGGTTGGGACGGGGCCAGGAGGCAGAGGAGGAACTGCACTGTAATAAGATGAATAACCAAGAGAAGCTGTTGGATAAGCATTTGGAGCAGCACTCGATGGATTTGGAACTATAGAGTTTGCATAGACATTTGATGACACAGGTGCAGTAGAAGTGCTATTTTCAGTTTGTACTCCTGGTGGGTAGCTTTGTTGGGATTCGCCTGAAGAGACAGTCTGAGTTGGAGTACCTGATGGATTTGCCTGTAATGTTGAAGGATATGGCACAGAATAAGGAGGCATAGGCTGACCAGGGACTGGAGGATACATGGCTGACCCCGGAGGAGGAGGAGGCGGAGGAGGGGCATAAGGCGCATAAGGAGGTGGAACTGGTGGTCCCCAAGGAACTGGAGTCCCTGTATAGCTTGAAGGGGCACCTGCATAACTAGTAGGTGGCATGCTTGGAAGAGGACCACCGGGGATAAATTGTTGCGATGGGTAAGTGCCAACCTGCTGAGTTGAAATTGGGTAAGTGGGAATTGTAGATGCAGGAGGAGCTGGAGGAACAGCGGGTGGTGGAGGCTTGCCTGCAACTCTTACAGCTATAGTTCGACCCTCTAATCGGTACCCATTCATGCTTGCTATGGCATTATTAGCCATTTGTACATCACGATATTTCACAAAACCATATCCTTTGCTCAATCCAGTGACTCGGTCCTTAATAACCTTAGCCATTACAATTTCACCAAAAGGTGTAAACAAACCAATCAAACCATCATCCTCAAGATTGGGTGGCAAATAACCAATATACAAATTCGTATCATCATACTCCTTCATAGAGGGCTTAGCTCCATTCATTCCTAATCCTGTTTGATTTGCACTACCAAGACCACCCGTATTGCTTGCCCAGGGAGGATTGGTTCCAGAACCACTTGAACCCAAAGCCAATGTTGCACTTTGCTTAGTTGCCGATTCAGGCATTGTCCCTCCCAACTCTGCCAAAAAGTTCTGATACTCATCATCCATTTTCTTCCCTGCGGTGCCCTTCACTGGACAATCAATAGTTGGATGTCCCCCATCACCACAAATCTTACATAGCACATCACTCTTGAATGTAGTAGTACGTGAAGGACAAGCATACTGCCTGTGTCCTGGCTCACCACAAAGCCTGCAAAACTCTTCATCCCTGATTGTCCCATTCAAAGCAGCAAGCTCCCTAAGTTGCTGTCTCTTATGCTCATTCAAGACCTCATCAACAGGCTGCAACAACTTCTCAACCATTCCGGCAGCAGCATCAAGACCCTCTTGGGTTTCAGCTTCAACCAAAACATGCAAATCCTCATTCTCCGATGGGTCTGGCTTCAAATCCCTCTTTTGCTGCAACCTACCTTCCTTCACCGACCCTTTACCACGAATCACAATCTTTGCTCCAGTCTCTCTCTCCATTCTCTTTTGCGTATTCCCTCTCGGTCCAATAATCAACCCAATAAAATTATACCCCGGATACTCCTTCATAGGTATATAGAGCTTCTTCTGAAGTTTTGGCGGCCTATAATCAGCAGGCGGCTTGAAAGCCGGATTCTTCTTAATAATCTGAGATATGATTTCTTGCCTTTCTTTATTCAATCTTTCTCTAGCTCTATACTCTCTAGTATTAATCCTAATCCCCATATTATCGTAAATTGGTTCAGGAGACGGAGACCTCGCTCCTTCAGGCCGGTCATCAAGAGGCATACCAGATTGCAACAATCTACTAATCTCAAGCAGCCGAGCATTCAAGGCCTGAATTTCTGGGTCAAACTCAATACCTCCAGTGAAATCCTTCATAAAATCAGGAAGTTGAATAACAGGTTTCGGCTCTTCATCAGCCCACCTCGATTTCCTTTTTCTCTTTCCCGTGCCAGAGTCACTATTCCCGTCTCCATCCGCCGACTGATTGTTATCAGAAGCCGCAGGTTGTTCCCAACGACTCCTTCGCTTGCGCCGACTAGTGGTCTCCTCTTCTCCTCCAGACTGATCCCTATCGCCGCTATTGGTGTTCGTGAAACCATTTTCCGACAACAGAGGCCTCGGAATTTCCGGCTTCGGAGTGGATTCCACGATCTTGCGATCGTAGCCGTTTTGAGGCCCGTCTTGGAAGCCGTCAGTTGGATTCAGGGTTTTGTCGGGGTTTTGGAGATCGGCGAACTGATGGTCCTCCAGTGGCCGGGGATGATGAATTTGGTCCCCGCCATCCAATGATTCATGTGGTGGAGGAGGAGGAAAAAGAGAGGGATCTAGGGTTTGAGATTGGGGGATTGAAGATGGGTCCATAGATTTGGGGAACAGTTCTAGGGTTTGCAGAGAAGAAACTAATTTGATTGAACGAAAAGCGAGTGAATTGCACGATCTTTCAGTTATAGAACTATTTAAATAGTTGCGTATACAAGTGGAGAGCGGTTACTTAGTCCCTTGTGAATGCGGATTTGGACTCGGGTTGGGATCTGGGCTTTATGGACCTAATCTTTTATGCAGGCGGGTAAAAATAAATATTTATTAAAATTCAGAAATACTAATTTAAAATTATTATTTAATTATAAGTTATTAGTTTGTGGAATAAATTATTAAAATATGTAATTGATTAATTATTATGTAAAAAATTATATATAAATTTCATAAATATAAAAATATATGAGTTTGGACAAATTCAACTTTATTTGAAATCCGTAAAGTTATAAATAAAATTACACTGTTATAAGTAAAACATTAACGATTAAAATAAAATAAAATTGTTTTATTTTTAATTTAAAAATAAGATTTTAAGCATATTATTAAACTTTTTTTGAATTGTGATGTTATTATTGTTTTATCTGTTTAAATATGCTAAATAATATATTTTATTTTATTATGAAATTGATATTCACTTTTTTAATGTGCATTTAAATCTTTAAATATATGCAATAATTCTTATTTGTACTAATCAACGTATAAATTAGACTAAATTATATTTAATAAGTTTTAAAATTGGATCTTTTGCTAAGAATAAATCTTTTCTTTATTTATTGGTTTTATTACCCTTCAATTTTATATTATATAACTTGTAAATATGTTATAACTTACAAATTAAATATATGGATAAAAAAGAATAAGTAATTTAAAATTTCATTAAAACGAGCATTGAACCATCGATTAAATTTTAAGTAAGGGTAATATTTTTTATTATATTTCAAATTCTTTAATTTTATTTCGATTTTATTGTATTTTAATACCGATTGAATCTTTTAAACCTTAAATCTCTTATATTATTGGTTTAATTTTCGGTTAAATTTTTAAAACATTTTATATAATCAATTTGGTAAAATCTAAAATTAATTAAATTAATTAAAATTTAAATCAAATTTAGTCTTAACGCGTGAACTCCAACATGAAACAACTCAAAAGCTCAAAGACCAAAACAAAGTCTCCCACTAATCAATCAACTCGCTGCAGATCCTTCGATAGGATGACGAACAACAAATGGTCTTCTTCGTTTCACATGCTTGGCCGGAGCAGAACTCCACGAACCACACCCATCAAGCACAGCTGTTAGCCTGTAAGGTGGCACATCTGTCGCCAGCCACTGCTCTACTTGGAAGATGGTCTGACTGCACTCAGTGTGCGGACCTGTAGAGGTGACCTCCACGTAGTTACAGTACCAACCATGGTGTGATCCTGATCCGTCGGAGGTCAGGTTGAGGCGGCAAATGGGTGCTCCGATGCAAGGACCACGGCCGCTAAAGATATCGAGGTTACCACGTTCGAAGTAGTTGTGTTTAGGCCCCATTAGACCCCATAACTTCAGGTCTGGGATCCATACCGATCGACCATACGAGTCACCGATAGTGGCACTGATCGTCGAGTCTGTTCCTCCTTTGAACACCGACCCAGTCCTCACGTAGAGGGCATAGACGCACACATTATCCTGCGACACCAAAAACCAGTCAAGAATCTCACACAAGTGACACAGAACTGATCAGGATCTGCAGATGCCTACCTCGTCGTTAAGAGCAGATGCAGTGAAGAAGATTGGGATCAAGAGGAGTAACGAGAAGTGGAGATACTCCATTGTTGAATCATGAACAAACCCTTTAACTCTTATGGCTTATATATGCTACTAGTGACTGCCATCTCTTTCGACTTGACCATTTCCTCGCGAAGAGGGCTACAACTTTCCATTATTAGGGATGTAAGTGTACGAGTATGTAGTATTCCGTTAAACAAAACTTGGAATACTCACACGTGTTGAAGCAAGTTCTGTAATGGTGGTTGTACTAGGATTGTACGAGGTCTTCTTACGTCCGAAGTTGAGATGAGCTAAGGCTAAGTTTCATCTTCCAGGAGACATGAACAGTTCTGAGTTACTGGGCATTCTCAATGACAAAGCTTTGAATGATGCATGATTGCAACCTTGTGTGGACAAGGTCTTTTACTTTTCATTCATTGTTGCTTAATTTCTTGTAAAACATATTGCAGTAAAATTCCCAATCCGACTGAATTATGGACCTCAAGCTGACATCCCGACTTCAAAGCTAAATTCAAATTCGATCAATATCTGTTATCGAGTAGAGCAAAGGTAAACTCTGTACATTTGGATAATATTGATCATGATAGCTAAAATAAATCCCAAAAATAATAATTAAGTAAATCATTAAAATAGTAGTTATGTCATTCCTCTAGCTTCAGTTTTCTTGCAAACAGCAATGTCACCCTTTACAAACCAAAGCTTATTAGACATTGAATGACAGACTAAAGGAAGTTTATAGAACTTCAATTAATTTACAGAAGTATCAATAACTCTTATGTAAATAGTGATGCCCCAGCTGAAATTCGTGTTGATAGTTGGATAGGTCTTTCACTAGAGGTGAAGTTTCTTTCATATGTATGTACAATATTTCAGTGTTTCGGAACAGATATTCTTCAATCCACTATAGTTCCACCTGGAAAGACCAAGAGTGATGAAATAAGTTAGAAGTACCAAAAGCAAACCCCAACAGAATTGGAGACCAACAGAGGCTAAATAAAAGGCTGCTTTAACTGAACATTGATCAGGTTCAGTATGAAAGTTCCTGTGATACCAAATAAGCTCAGTGATTCAAGACCTAGCAAGTTAACAAAGGTCTCATGTTATGAATTTTCGTTTTGAAGAATAATTGGGCACTTCCACCGTTCCACGAATCACTTTCATTTTGAAAGAGTGGTAAGAATGATAATTTAAATAATCACGAGAATTACCTAATTTCAGCGGCTAGAGCGACCAAGATCAAAGTCCATCGTGTAATCATATTCAATAGTTGGAATCACTGAGGCTACAAATTTCAAGAACAGGAAAAGATACCTGCAGAAAATAAAATTGTCATTGCAAGTTCTTCATACATGCAAATGAAAGTTAAAACGGGGAGATTACAAGATCAGACAAGGAGCATACTCAAAATATAAGAACATAAAATAAATTACAAGTTCTTGATAGATAAAATGGAAGGAAAAACATGGAAAGTTAGAATATAAATCAGGAAGCATACAGTAAATACAGATAAAATAAAAGAAAATTGGAGAACTAGAAAGGAACAAATGGGAAAATAAAACAGTGAAAAAAAAGAGAGCGGATCATGAGCCATTAAACAACCCCCCACGTCATGGAACACCTCAATCAAAATCACACAAAAACAGAAATACAGTTTGGCTTTCTTTGACATAGAGTTCAAATACCAATGAAAGAATTATGAGGCAAAAATCAATCAGAAAAAAGAATCGATTGTACACAGTTTGCTTAAAATATAAGCAGAAATAATAATTTTCTAGGCATTATGCAAATTTTGCCTTAAAATGCAAGGGAATAAACTCACTTGTCAACTTCTGGTTCAACCCCACGTGACACTAGAACATCAATAATTTTCTTCATGACAGCGCCATGTCGGCATGGATGAACAGAAGCATGCTTCCCCGATAGATGAGGATGGACTTCAATAGTTACCTGCATAGATTTGAGTTCAGATGAAAATATAAAAAGACCATTTCCAGAATCTAATAAACAATCAATAAATGCCTGAATAACTGACAGACTCAGTTGGTAAGCTTAATTAGGTATAGAAGGCCTAGAGTGATAAATGATTGGTGCAATCCTAATGTCAATAAGTTCTTAGGAGATTCAAAAAAGAGTATAGTTGCAGACAAGCACAATGAAGAAAATTAAGACTGCATGCTTGAGACAATAATTCTCACCGTCTTCCGGGCATGATCTTGACTGACATCCTCAAGCACAAGCTCTGGCTGCAAAAGCATCCTTGACTGCGAGCAACGAGGAGAAAGATAACAAATCAGGTTTATGAAAATTTAATCAATTGGATGTATTCACAGAAACAGAAATCAATAACATAACCAACTATTATGAGCACTTCAATAACAACTAATAAAGATTGCTCAACGACAGAAGCAACGTGGAGCAGTAAAGAGCACATACCTCATCATATCCAGTAAGCCACACTCGAGGCGTTTGATAATATTTGTCATAACTGTAATTACAAATAATGCTTATAATTGATTAGAAAAACATATTTGATTAACATTCATATAAAATTCTTTTCAAAATTACAAACTATTATGTTGTGCTTAAATGAATTTACAGCAATTCAAGCCATGAAAAGTTGCAAAAAAGATCAGAGAACTGATAATGTAGATTAGTAAAGAAGGTCCCATTTTTAGTAAGTTTAATATCCAATTAAATCTTACGTGATGCTGACATCATAAGTTCTAGTGTGCAGAATATTGTCATCATCTGGTTCATGAGCCACAAGATATGTGGACTGAAGAGTTGCCTGCATTAAGTAGTCAGTTATAAGAAGATTCCCTTCCTAGGGGAAATCATAGTGATTACCTTATAGAGCAAGAAATTGAACACTTACAGGATCTGTTTCAACTAGATTGTCAGGATCTTCATAGTCTGCCATGTCAGGTATATCTTCTTCTTCCTCACCTCCGAAATATGAAGGGATTGACTGAATATGGTTTTGCTTGTTGATATCTAGGGCCTCCATTGAAGGCAAGTTCTCATCCTCATCACCTTTGGTTTCTGCGAAAGAACACAAACAATGAAGTCAGAAGACAAAAACTTTATCACAAGATTAACAGGCCCCAAGAGCAATTTACCTTTTGGTTTCCCATGAGTTGCCAACCAGCCTTCACTGTCTTCAGTATCAAGTAAAACTTCACCTCCAGCGGCTTCATATTCTTCTTCTACTGAAGCAGCTCTTCTTAGGCATGGTACTGAAATGAAGCTCAATTTTCTCATTAGCCTTGATCCTCCAGTATAATATTTGCCATAAATATGTACATAAATTCTGAATTTTTTTATGAAACAAGTTAAGAGCAAAATCTCCTATTACATAGATGCAGTGACTTACAAACTTTTCTCACCTTTCATCTCTTACAAAATTTCCTTAATTCTCATAATAATATTGGAAGTTCACATGGAAAGAGCTACCATTGGTTAAAAAGTAAATACAAAAATTCTCATGTAACTTTGACAAGGACTAACACAAATAATGCATGACAAGACATGACAACAATTACCGTTTCTAGTAATCAAGAACTGTTTATCGGCAGGCAAATACGGCTTTCTTTTGTTCGGCTCACCAGATTCCCTATAACAAAAGTAGAAAACTCATAATCGTATGTCAAAATACAGGTGACCGATTGCAAAAGCTAAAGCTCTGGTAAAAACAAATCTGTAAGGCATAAGTCATATGCAATCAAAAGAACTATATAAGGCTTTCTCTTGTTGGGCTCACCAGATTCCCTATAACAAAAGTAGAAAACTCATAATCGTATGTCAAAACACAGGTGACCAATTGCAAAAGCTAAACTCTAGTAAAACAAATCAGTAAGGCATAAGTGACATGTAATCAAAAGAACTATATAAGGTAGTTGAGCTAATAAACCAAACAATACCAAAAGCAATTAGGAAATACCCATATTGATATGCCCATTACTCCTACACACAATTGATATCCATAATCAACCCGCAAATTTACATTAATAACCAAAACCAAGTCAAAAGTACGTACCTTTACAACACAAACTAGAAACGTACTAATCCGCCCTAAACTAATTTCGAACCACGTATCTCAAATTATGCAATAAAAGAAAATCTTTTGATGAAATTGAGAGACGTAAAATCAAATTGGGAGATCATACCAGGACCAAGTAGGGCATTTAGCAACGAGATTGTCACCGGCGAGAACGAATTCGCTGACACTAAGAACACCTTTCTCTTTGAATGCGGAGACCGTGCGCGGCCCAGTAATTCTCTCCACTGTGCCTTTGAATGCTTCGTGAAGCTTCTGTGAAAGCACCATCTCTGAAATTCTCAGAGGAAATTGAAAATAGAGATTTTGGGATCGATCAGTTATTGAGATCACAAGAAGCCCTAAAATTGAAAGAGATTGAGAGAGAGGTTTTAAAAAGGGTTAAATATTAAATAAAATTAAATATTTTGGAATATTTAAGAATTTAAATTTTAATTAAAAATTTATTAAATAAAAATTTATTTATTTATTTTAACTTATAAAAATTAATTAATTTAAATATTATATAAATATAATTAACATTTTAGATATTACTAAAAATAATTAGTTAAAATTAAAACTACATGTTAATTATGATACCCTATTGATCATAATAAAATTTAAATATCATATAAATCTAATTAACATTTTAGATATTACTAAAAATAATTAGTTGAAATTAAAACTACATGTTAATTATGATACCCTATCGATCATAATTAAAAAACAACAATATGGTGATTCAATTATGTAGAAGATATTTTATTTATTTACATAATATTTGTGCCTTAAATCTAACTATTCACTAATTACTAATTTTTCCATATAATTATTTATGAAAAATGTTAATACCACATGGATGTATTTATTTTTATTTACAATTCATGGCAAAACTCTTCCTCTTCATTAATGATAACTGGGTTCGGATCTAGCCAAGCTCAACTCGAAGTTAATAAATCAGGTTTAACTTGAGACCTAACTCTTATAAATAAAATGATATCGTCTTGTAATTTTATTTTTTTTAAAATTGATATGGTTAACTCAAGTTGGGCTTGGATTCAGGCCTCGAGCACGGACTGGTCCATTGAACTTAGGTTGCTTGAGTTAGTCTTAACCCAAAATCTAAAGATTTTAAATAAAAACTATCATTTTAAAGTCATTATTCGAATTTTAAGTTGAAAGGGAAAAATAATTGAGTTAGGCCTGATCGAGATTAGACATCAAGTCACCTAAGTTGATTAAGCTTGGATCGTCTATTTCAAACTTAATTAGACCTTCATTGAACCCAAGTTTGGGCATAAATTTTTTAAGCCCGCTCAGACGTATATTTGGCCCAATCCATTGATATGTTTAACGGAGAATCCTTTTTCATATTGACTAATCACCTATTAATCAATTTGATTAACCACCTAAAACTTAGCAATCCCTTATAATACATAGACTTTGTCGAATCTAATTAATTATACATACAAGCAGCTCCCTCAAAATGTGCTATTTGCATATAGTCGTCCCCTCAAATTATGCAAATAATGATGAAGAGAACTTTGTGAACGAGCATAATCAGTTAATGATAAGTTAATAAAAGCTTAATGGGAAGTACCGCATAGGAAGTCCGACTCAATTTCATTTACGCCTTTGCGGGTTGTAAGTTTTCAGGTGTAGGGAAAAATTTTCGCGATGGACATATAAAATTGTCGTAAAATTGTCGTATTCTCATAGTCGTTTAGTGAAGACTCTTAGTGCAGCTAGTAATGAAATAAACAGGTCTTTGCAGATGTGTAAGGTAATAGTAGATCATGGTCACCATCAGGTATATATATATATATATAGTGATGCAGGTTAAAAGCGTAAATACGTAAAAATTAGCAATATATATATACGTATTTGCTCTTTTAACCTACATCACTATTATCCTGTCACATATGCATGTAGGTTTATCGGAATCAGCCTCTTTATTATGTAAGGGTAAGACTGCGTAATATTAAACCCTCCCAAATTCTACTTCACTGCGGTACTTAACGATGACGACGATGATAAGCTTGTAATCAATACTTAATGAAAATACTGCAATACATGTAGAGTATGCCTATCATGGCTACGGTTGGCAAAAGGATCTGGTGAAGGAGAAGAGGTGTTGAGGTTGAGGAAATGGATCACTCGCAATAGTCAATACACTGGCTTTGTGGGACGTTTCTGGGAGATTGTTCTTTCATTTCGTTTCTTTATCTTTCAATACGGGATGGTTTATCACCTAAAGGCCACCAAGGAAAGCGATTTTGGCAGAAGTCGGAGCATCGTCGTAGGTATATACATGCGTACTTGCAAGAAATATCTTAAAGTGTGTTAAAATGCCAATGCAATACACTGGCTTTGTATGGTGTTATAAAAGAGACTTGGTTCTTCAGTTGGTAGCATAACACATATGTATGGTGTTATAATCATCAGAATGCATAACCTTGCAGACCGACAGCAAAAGGTACGAAATTGCGGAGTAGTCAGAGCATACAAGTACAAGATGGATCTGATCATCTTTAAGCCAATGCTGGCCTGATTCTTTGTTATCTCTAAGTTCCAAACTAGGTTGGTGCCAGTTTTATGTTATGAAATGATCAAATGTATTATTGTTCTTTGACTAACTGATAGAAATTTTGAAGCCCTCATTTTATTTCCTGTATTTCTCTCGTCTTCTCTTTTTCATTCCTTTCTATTTTAATGAAATGGACATTTACTTAAAGAATAAATAAATAATCTTAGTTTACAATTCAATTCCTAAGTAAGAAATGAGTAGTTGTTGAATTGAAAGCATTAAACTTGATAATGAGTTAGGCCGAGTTTGTTGGGACTGTCCAAAGTTGAGTTTGGGACAAAAATTGTGCTTGAAATCAGGATTAGCCTAAAGTCTGGTTTAAGAAAATCAAGATCAGCACAAGCGACAACAAGGAATGACTTAAATGGTGTAAACTTTTCACTTAAGGCTTTTCCTTACAGGAGGTCTTGAGTTCAAGTCACGTAAAAAGAGAGAAAATAAAAAAAAATTTCTATTGGTGATCTTTTAGCCCTCTAGAAAAAGCTCTTTAATCTAATACTACGCAGGGTCAGTGATCAATCAGTAGTTGACCAATTAAGTATGTGATAACTTCTTGTGTGTAGAAATATATAGACTATATAAGAACTTGAGGAATCTTAAAGTTTTAGATTTACCTCCTCTTCTTAAGGTGAGATTTTAGGAGCTTAGGATTAGTCCAATTAAGCTAAAATACATAATGTAATCAAAAAAAAAAAAAGGATTTAAGGCAGCGGGTTGTGTTTGAGTTTGATTGGACTTATTTAATCCAATTCGATTAAAATAAAATAAAGAGGACAAAAATGAGCTCCATCTAGTAAGCCTGATCATTGGTCTGGTCCAACCATTGCTCAATATTTCGGTTGCAAGGACTCGAAGATAAATACACACACAGACAATTAAAACCACCACAATTCAGTTTTGTACTTTTTTTTGCTCCTAACGTTTCCGTTCTGTGGAAGCTTTGGGAGGGAAAGTGATGAGAAACAGCAGAAACTAAAACTCTTCTTCCCTCTCAATTTTCCTTCAATCTCTCTCGTTTTCTCAGGAAAGTTAGGGAAGATGCCAATCGAAATGCCCAGAGGGCTGCCTTTTTCGGTGGACACTTGGAGTCCTTGTTCAAAGCGGAAGAGACACCATTTCTTGACACATGCCCATAAAGATCATTGCTTTGCCATTTCAACGCACTCCTCTTACCCTATTTACTCTACCCTTCTCACCAAGTCTCTTCTATTTGTCTATTTTCCTGAGGTATTTGTGGTATTTACTTTTTATGGGTTCATTCATGTTTCTTCTTTTTGTATTAAGCTTCTTAGTTTAGTCTTCTTCTTCTTCTTTTTTCCCGTTCTTTTAGATCGAGGATTCGTTGTTCGTGTGTATTGAGGTGGGCCAATCACTGGTCATTGATGATCCTGATGGCGAATTCAAAGTTACAGCTTTTGATGCTAATCACTGTCCTGGTAATTTCCACCTACTCGTTTAATTTATCTCATTCTTGTAGGTAGTAGTAGTTGTTGTAATTCTTCTGACTGTTCATGCTTTGTTCAATTGTTTCACTTTGGGGATATTTGGCTTTTCTAAATGAATTGCGTGCATTGTAGAGTCATTATCTACCTAAGCTAGAATTGTGTTCGCTTGTTTTTCTGTTTCCATTTTGAATGTTGCGAAACTTGGGATGAGAAAATCAAATGGAAAACTCGTGGTATACAATCCTTAAAATTACCTTCTAACCAGTGAGGTTTGGTCTAAATTATTCCAACAAAAATGATGCTGGGGGAGCTTTATTGACAGATGATCCCTTCTGGCATGGATTTATGAACCTCAGGAGCTGTGATGTTCTTGTTTGAAGGCGGTTTCGGTAATATCCTGCACACCGGAGATTGTAGACTTACACCTGAATGTCTACAATGTTTACCCGAGAAGTTTATCAGCAAAAATGGAAAAAAGCCTAGATGCCAACTTGAATATGTATTCCTGGACTGTACATTTGGGAGATCTCCTCATAAATTTCCAAGCAGGCATACAGCAATCCAACAGGTAGTCTCACTTGACTCTCTTCTCACATTCCTTTTCCCATTTATGATGATTCCATATAGGCATTCTCTTGGTGCATCAGACAAACGTTATTATATCAAAATCGCCACTGGTAAATTTGAAAATACTTCTACGCATGTTTCTATACGTATATGTATTCATGTTTGTCCATATGGATTCGAGTTATATACAAATAACTAAGTTTCTATCTGTGGCTTTTATGATTGGTTACGTGAACTGCTACACTGTGGTTTACGTGAACTTGTTGATATACATAATCTGTTTTCTATTTGTGAAGTTTGTACGATGGCATTAATATATAGAATACTGTTGGAATATCTGGTAACAACCACGTTTTATATTTGAAATTGCGCCATTGATGAAACAGGTTATTAATTGTGTGTGGAAGCACCCTGCTGCTACTAGGGTTTATCTGACATGCGACCTTCTTGGTCAAGAGGATATATTGGTGAATGTGTCCCGTATATTTGGGTCAAAGATATATGTTGACAAAGCTGCTAATTTGGAATGTTTCCTAGCTTTGACACTTACGGTTCCTGAAATTCTCACTCAAGATCCATCTTCCCGTTTTCATATATTTGATGGATTTCCCAAGTTGTATGAACGAGCAGCAGAAAAACTCGCTGAGGCCCGTGCTAATTTACAGCCTGAGCCCCTCATTATCCGGCCTTCAGCACAGTTTTATGCATGTGGGGAAGAATATTTAGATGATCAAACCCGAAAGAAGTTGAGATTCAATGAAGCTTTGATGGATCAGTTTGGTATTTGGCATGTCTGCTACTCTATACATTCTTCTAGAGAGGAATTAGAGTGGGCTCTGCAGCTTCTTGCCCCTAAGTGGGTTATCTCGACAACACCCCCTTGCCGCTCTGTGGAGCTTGATTATGTTAAGAGGAATTGTTCTGGCCATCGATTAACTTCAGATCACCCTCTGTGGAAGCTTTTGGACATTAGTGCAGAAACGTCTCCAGAAGCCAGTTTATCTGTCAAAAACATTGTTAATTCTCCTGTGATTCAAGACACCATCCAGATCTCTGAAGAGTCTCAATTACAACCAGTAAAGGCATTCTCTCATGAATTCTTGAGTTTGTCTCCTCCCAGCAAAAGGCTCGAGCTGACTTTATTTGGTAAAGCTAGACTTGGAATCCAAGGTTCTGATTTTGCAATGAATGACAAAAGTAAAATTGCATTGACAAGAATCGAATCTTCACAATCCACTGTTAATAAACAGGAGCAAGAAGTTCCATTTCATGATACTCCTGAATTGAAATGGGAAAGTAAGTTGGAAAATATGTTAGAAAATAATGACGTTGGAGAGCATGGCAAGAAAACAGCTAAGGCAGAAGTCAACAAGGTTTCTTCTTGTTCTCTCATTGGATCCTCAAAGAACTTCAGTGATCCCGTGAGGAAGTTATACAGGAGCATGAATATTCCTGTTCCTCGGCCTCTTCCCTCGTTGGTTGATCTCAGGAATGCCAAGAAACAAACCAAAAGAAAAGGTTGAATCTTGCGAATGGTTCTTGAGATCATAATATAAAGTTTATACCTTTCATCATCTCCAGTTAGTGAATTCTTTATATTCATACCATTATACCTATTTTGATCATTGATTGAATGACTTAAAAGTCCTGTAATTCGAGTTCAATTAAGCAACTCGAATTTGACTGAGTTTCAGATTGAACTTTCCTAAGTCCGATACGTTCTGACTTATTGTATTGTTGCTAACTATTCTGGTGTTAGAACTGAATTGCCTAAATGAATGATGTACGGTTCATTTCTTTTTTCAATAATCAAAACTGCAAGTTCATAAACTATTTATAGAAGAAAGGGGATTTAGT
>JANIJH010000006.1:72443674-72460689 GCA_024520975.1 Erythroxylum areolatum | reverse complement strand
GATGCTCAAGATGGGTGATCCCGAAGGAACACGGGGAGGCTGAATGGGCAAGCCAATCCGCACAACGATTTTCTTCCCGATACTCGTGGTGAATTATTACAACCCAATTACGAGAGAGAAGAG
This sequence comes from Erythroxylum areolatum, assembly GCA_024520975.1. NCBI lineage: Eukaryota > Viridiplantae > Streptophyta > Magnoliopsida > Malpighiales > Erythroxylaceae > Erythroxylum > Erythroxylum areolatum. The sequence continues at coordinate 72,460,566 of JANIJH010000006.1, read as the reverse complement.
CATGGATGCTCAACACCAAAAGATGGGGGGAGGCAGCCCGCACCATAGAGGAAGAGAGCATGTCGTGCACAGTACGGAGAATCGTTTTTCATATTGTCTAATCCAATTGAGTAACGAGATAAAACTTAGAAATTATAATACATACATAGATTGTCCAATCTAATTATATATTCAAACAGCTCAAACTGAGGTGTAGTTTCACCTTTGTAGGCTCTAGGCCCTCAAAACGTGCGATTTTCAGATAGCCGTCCGCTCCAATTATGCAAACAATGATGAAGAGAACTTTGTGGACAAGCATAATTAGTTAATCACAAGTTAATAAGTGGCATTTATATATTTTAATTATTAAATTAAATTTTATTCAAATATTTATATATTTTAAATTTAATTATATTAATTAATAATTATTAAAATTTAACTACATATAATTTTATTACAAAATTAAATTAAATAAATTATTCATAATTTTTTATTGATAATTAATTTTAATTTATTAAATATATAATGTTGAATTAAATCATTATTAAATTTTAAATAATTAAATAATATATTAAATAATAGTAAATCAGATTATGAAAAAAACAAAATTAAGAAATAAAAACTACTTTTTACGTTTTTCATAATTTTTAAAAATCGGAAAAAACTAAAACAAAAAACAGAAACTAAAAATTTATACAAACAAAATTTTTAACTAAATTTAAACATAAAAAATAAAAAATAAAAAAATAATAATCACCTACTAATCTTATAATCAATACTTAATGTAAGTATGCAACACCTGTATGGTATACTTATCATGCCTCGGCCTTCGGTTGGTAACAGGATTTGGACTCAGCTGTGATTTGATTAGGGTTAATTCTATAAATAAAGTCTAATTTAATCATTGTTAAAAAAATTTAACCGTTTCGAATTGTGTAATTATGAAAAATTTAAATTGGTTAATTTTTTAGTTTAATTTTTATAATAAAAATTTCATTAAAAATTGATTAATTAATCTATTGATTTTCTTAAATTATTAAATTCCTATAAATGAAATAAATAAATAATTTTTATTTAATATTCTTCTTTTTTAATTTTTTTTGAAAATTTGTTTATTTATGGGGATAATCCAACGTCACAATTTAGAGTGTCTAATAAAAAAGTCGGCGGCTATCCCAACTATGTCTATTGAGATATGAGTAGCTGCTTTAGCTAACATGTGGGCTACCTTATTAACAAGCCTAGGAATCTAGGTAAAAGTAAAGGACCGAATTCTTGTAGCTGTAGCTTTGCACTCATCCAGTATCACTCCCAGCTCGTTAATGTCGATGTTGGATCCATGGAGCCGTTGTACCAGTTGAAGGCAATTGGTTTCCACCTCCACCGATGTAACTCCCGTGTGTATCAACTAAGATACAACCTCTCTGAAAGCTATAGCTTCTGCAGTAAGAGGGGTATAATATAAGTGGGAAAATCTTGAAAAACATTTAATAAATTGACACCTTTGATCCCTTATAGCTACGCCATACGACTTTGTCTCCTGAGCATCTTGAACTGCGATATCAATGTTGCACTTTACAGTTCCATTGGTTGGGCTTGACCATCGGATTATCGATGCATCCACTCTTAATGGTGTACAAGCATCTCTCATCTGGGCTTGGGCATTTGTCTATTTTTTAAAAATTTAAGGATAATTTCTTTGAAGTATATTACAAATTCTTCAATTTTATGTTAAATGCTTTCCTAACTTTTTAAATCTTAAATAATTTATCTTAAAGATTTAATTCCAATTGTAATTCTTAGATTTGTAATGATTTTACAGCAAAATTGTAAGTTCTGCAAGGAAAGAAGCTCAACAAGCTTTCTTCAACAAGTTGAAGTCCCAAAACCTCACAATCACACAAAAACTTAAATCGCCTTTTCATGTTCTTATCATATGTATCAATTTCGCTCAAGGAAAAGAAAATTGTCCAATGTGTAATGGAACAGAGACAGGCTCAGTTTCCAGCGAAATCTCTTACAGTGAACCCAACCTTATCAAACTTGCCTTTCTCATTGCTCTCTCTGAACTTCAAGTACTCTTTACAAACAAATGGCTTGAACACTGACCCTTTTCCTTCTCCAACCACTTCAGGTGGGGCTGAGATCACTCATCCTCAAAACACCAAAAGAAGGCCAACGAAAATCGATTAACGCTCCTGCTCAGAACAACTCTGTGTTCAGATGACCTTAACTTGGCATTGCTCCAAGCGTGCATTAAGTCTCCAATGTTCACTACCAGAGTATCTGGACATGGGTTTATGTCCATCCATAGACCTTCTTTGGATCTTACCTGAAGCCCTCCAGTCTCGTCCTGATAGACAATTGTAACACAGCTCATGTCTGTGTGCATTCCAAGTCCTTCAATCTCTTCTCCTTTCAAGCTCTCTGGCGGCGAGTAGTTGTTTATCCTCATGTATCCATGGCAGTCACTGAAGTCAGGTCCATAGAACTTCTCTGGAAAATCTTCTCCTAAGCACAAAAGCACCAGCTCCACTATTATTTTAGATAGTTCAGACATCTTCTTCCCATATTCTGTCAACTTTTCACTGTTGAATCACAATTCAGAGAACTAAATAACTCGGGATGGCAATTTAAACTTGCATGAAAAGCAGCAGAAAGAAAAAAAAGAACGAGAACAAGATGAAACCGAAATAATTACTTGAATTCAGGGTTGGTCTGATCAAAGAGAACTTCAGCAGAAACCTGTGCAGAAGCAAAGAAGTCGGGTCCAGAAACCCGAAAGCTTTCGAAGAAAGGAGATGCTATGAAATGGGGAGTGTAGGTTCTAGCTGAAGATGATGGTCCAGCCTTTATCTTAGTCTCATAAGGGAGGCTGAAGAGATCATTGGAAAGGGCATAGATTTTCCTGTAAAGATCTGTGCTAACTCCATGGTTGCTTATAAGGAAGAAACCCCATTCTCTGCAGGCTAAAGACAGGGAAGAGAGTATGGACGGGCTTAGAGGCTTAGAGACATCAATTACAGGAAGTTCTACGGAAGCTTTAGAACAAGGCATTGCTTTGCAAAAGAGACAATGATGTGAGTTAGTTTGTTCAGTTTGGAATTTGGATGCATCACTTTATAAAGATACCTCTATCTCTAACTATCTATTCTCATCAAGATTGAAGCACAATCCATGACAACCCTACTTTGTAGTTGGTATGGGAAGACATGGAGATAGGGACATTATTAATTAGACACATGGAAACTATGTTCATATAAATACAGTTCGTTGCTGTTTGACCTTGAAACCTTCATTTCAGGACAAAACCACAGGCTGTCCTGTCCCATTACAACCATAATAAAATCCTAACCTGAAAAAGTCAAAACAACACAGCTTGGCAATTCTCGGGTGGAACTCATCATCTTCTAGTTCCTGCAAGTCGAAGGTCAACTGAAGGAAACTTGTATTTGTTAATCTGCAAGCTGATGGGAAGCAGAAAGCGGGAATGAAGGGGGTTTTCGGTTTCGGGTACTAAGTCACACAAGGTTTTTTGAACCTAGATTTTCTCGAGGAGACATTGACCGTTCTGTGTCGGGAAAGTATCTATCTTACCGTATGGGACAATCGCATGTCATGGAACTGAGCAACTTGTTTGTTTCAGATTGTAACGGAGATCGCAGAAAATTTTAATGCATAAACATACGCTAAGAGTTAAAAGTTTGTCTTGTGATAAATTGTGAGTTTGATTTTATGTGATGTTCGAGTTTCAATTACAGACTTACAAGATGGGCTAATGAAAATTTGTAAAATAATACGGAGATGATCAAAGATGGTAATTTTTACCTGATTCGGTTTAATCTGACCTAAAATTAACAGACTCAAGTTAATCAAATTTTAGATAAAAGTTCAAAATTTTAAAATTTTTGAACTTTAAATATGGTTCTAATTCTTTTCGAAATTTAAACATATTAAATAAAATAATATCATTTTGAGTAAAATAATATATTTTTTAATTTTAAATAATAAAATTAATTGAGTTTTGCCTTAGCCTGATTGAACATCAGATCAATCAAACTCGAATGAGTTTCAGGTCAGACTCGAATTTAAACATTATGATAAATTGTGAATTTGATTTTATGTTAGGACCGAGTATCAGTTAGAGACTTACAAGATCGATTAATGAAATTTTTTAAAATAATATCGGAGATGATTAAAAATGGTAATTTTTGTGGAATTCATTTTAGTCTAGCTTAAAATCAAGAAACTCAAGTTGACCGAATTTTGAATCAAGTTTGAATATTTTTTAATTTTTAAGCTTCAAATTAGGTTTAAATTCGAGCTGTCTAAAACTTTAATATGACAAATCAAATGAAGTCGTTTTTGAGTTAAACAATATTGTTTGAAATAAAAAATTAATTTACGATGAATTTGATTAAACTTTGAACGGTTTAAACTCCATTGAATTTTGGTCAAAATTAAATTTAAATATAGATTTTTGATAAGTTGATAAAGTCCATGGTCGTCTCTAGAGTGCCTGTAGAAGCATGTCTAGCAATAGTTTAATGGTTTTTAGTCTGAAATATGAATCTTGACTCTACGTGTACGTTGAGAGAAGTGCAATATCATATCATATGGTTAAAATCATTTATGAAGCTGAATTTCTGGAAGAAAATGGTTGCCTGTTTCCACCATTGGGGACCAATAAGGCCTTCTAAGGAGAGGTGAAATTAAATCCTAAATATACCCTCCACTTTACCGCTACGTTAGCAGGTAGGGCCTAACCATTTGGGGCACTTTGCAAATGGCCGACTTCTTTTAATATTTAAGGAATCGAACTCACGACGTTAGGCAAACTTAGAACGAACCTGATGGCTCTATTACTACTGAGCTCTCTTAAGATCTTATCAGAGGAGGTGAAACTAAATCTTAAATAGAAGAAAATGACCTTTCTTATAATTGTCGGACCTTGGTTGGAGATAGGCTTGAATAGCCTGAGTTCAAGCTCTATTTGAAGCTCAATCGATCCAAATCTGGCCTGTTGCTATTGGGCTGAGCTGAGTTTAGCCCAACTGTGCCCGGGTCCTTACGTCCAATCGACTATTAGTATCTATTCTCAACTTGAACATGGCAAAGAGTATTAGTAAAATAAACTAAACCATCTTTGGAAGGTATAATTGAATTTATCTTATATGTGCATGTCTTTATTTTTCTTACCAGAATAGAACTTTAAGGTATTTATTCAAAATATGTAAAAATTTATTAATCAAATATTTTTTAAAAAATTATTCAGTGTAATCATACTTTTAATTTAAGTTACAAAATCAACTTAAATTCTTAATTAAATTGTAATCAATACATTTTTAGGTGTTTATTTAAAAATATATAAAAGTAAGTTAATCGCGTATTTTAAAAAAATAATTTGTAAAATCATTTTTTAATTTAATAAAAATCTTAACTTAAATTGTAAAAAAAACTATATGTTTTTCTTTATTACCATAATATAGTTTTTGATTGTTACCTTAAAAATATATTTTAATATTTTAAAAATTAAAACGAAAGTTAAAGATTTAAAATTAAAAAGATTTAATCAATATTAGGTCTTCGTAAAATAGACTAAAAATTGAATAAAATTAAATAATTTAAAATATTATTGAAAGAGATTATTTTTATCTGTAGAATAATTCAAAATTTAATTAAAAAAAGATTGTTAAATAAAAATTAAATAATTTATTTTTATTTATAAGAATTTATTAATTTAAAAAATTTGATTAATAAATTAATTTATTTTTAAGTTATTAAAATAAAGGTCTTTTTTTTTTTAATTTAGCCGACCCAGAGCTTTTTAATGATTGCTTTTTTTTCGTCTTCGTGTCAGGAGTCGTTAAAAAGTAAAATCAAGCACACGAGATTATGGTACTTCGCATGCACAGAGCAGAATCCTAGTAACGTGTTTTGACTCGATTTTAAAAAAGAGTCAACGAAATAGCTTCTAAACACGACATCGTTTTGACTGTTATATAATGACCAATCACTCACTACGCTGCTCTATTACAATCGTGTCTCTCTTTGCCTCTCCATTTGTCAGCCTGGCAGATGGAGATGGAGAAGAGCTCATGGGACCAGTGGGTAGAGGAAGCACTTGCGAGGCTTGATTCACTCAGAGTTCTTCGTTCTCTCCGCCCCATTTACGTCTCTAACGACCCACACCGGTCAAAAGTCGAAACTCTTGAAGGAGATTATGAGGTATTCGATGAAATGCAGCCATGGGATCGGTCCTCAGTTGAAATCTCGATTTCGGAGGAAACTTATCGGAAATGGCTCCTTGACATTCATAGTTGTGGTACTCCTCTCCCGTTTCTCTTTGACTTGTTTCCCTTTTGCTCTTTTGCGTGTAAGTTTGGCCGTGTGTTGTTGGTGGGTGTTGCACTGGTTTCTTATGACTCGCTTGCATCAGTGTGGTTGTCTTCTTTAAAAGTTCTTTTCTTTCTTTATATTTCACCTTCTTTTTGTGGGTGAACGGTTTGTTTTCTGTTGGTGAGAAGTTGAATTGTGTGCAGGAGATGATGATGGGTATAGCAATGGACTAATTCCTCAAGTTGGGCAATTCAAGAAGCTACTTTTGTTCTCTGGAAATGATTATTTAGGTTTAGAATCACACCCCGCTATTAGGCAAGCTGCTGCAAAGGTTTGTTTTTTACTTAGCTGATGTGGACTTGAATGTTTTTCTCTGAGGCAGTTAAAAAGTGTGTTGAATTCAATACTAAATCAGGCATCCCAAGATTATGGAATGGGGCCTAGAGGTTCTGCTTTAATATGTGGATACACCAATTACCATAGGTTACTAGAGTCCAGTTTGGCAGAGTTGAAGAAGAAAGAGGTACGGATTTTGTAGCTTTAAATTGTTTATATATTTGTATTGGCCCTTTGATTAGTGATAACTGCCATATTCATTAATAACTGTTTTGGTACAAAACTTGAATCATAGTACGGACAGGGTGGGCATTAAACATAACACGTGTAATTTGCAATCAATTTGGATGTTCTGCAAATTCCTGGAACTTGCTCACGAAAGTAGTTATATTGGCTTATTTGGCTATTATTAGAATAGAAGTGGGGAGGAGATATCAAGATGATGAAATTGATACTAGCCATTTGAACTCTCCAAATGATTCATGCATAATTTACATTTATCGGAGTTGTATATCCTTTGTAGCCTAATGTAGTTTCCTTGGAATACGTTATTTTGTAGAAGACTGATCTATATTGTTCTTAATTTGTGCAATAGGATTGTCTTCTTTGTCCAACAGGATTTTCTGCCAATATGGCAGTAATGGTAGCTTTTGGAAGCATTGGTTCAATTTTGGCTGAAACTGAAGAACCCTATAAAAAGGAAAAGATTGCCATATTTTCTGATGCGTTAAACCATGCTTCAATAATTGACGGTATTCGTCTTGCTGAACGGCAAAGGCCTGTGGAGGTCTATGTGTATAGACACTGTGACATGTCCCACCTTAGTTCATTACTGTAGGCCCTTGTCTTATGTCAATTTACCGTTGTGCACCTTTTATGTTGTAGCTTGTATTAGTCATATTTAACATCATGGACATTCTCCTTGACAGATCAAGTTGCAAATGGAAGAGGAAAATTGTGGTGACTGATAGGTTAGTCTGGCTATTCTAGCTGCTGAGATTCAGCAACTTCTTTCTTTCTTTCTTTATTTTCTTCTTCCGTTTTCCTTTTGTAATTTGTATCTGCTTCTTTTCTATATCCTAGTGTTTGCACACGTTATGTGCTAGTTGTTTTATTTGGGAAGTGTAATTCTGTGCTTTAGAAACTAGAGGCATTCTGATTAGTCAAACGCTAACCTGTTTCTAGTTTATATGTTACCTAATATTGCCTATTTTCAGCTTGTTTAGTATGGATGGAGACTTTGCACCAATGGCTGACCTAGTGAGTCTTCGGAAGAGGTTTGGCTTTTTGTTAGTCATTGATGATGTAAGTGTTCAGATTCTTCTGAGATACCATTTCAATCACTCTTTCCACATGAAGCAATTGAGATTTCACTCTATAGATTATGGAGCTATGAGATTTACTGCCTGCTGTCAACTGCCATTTTGTTGTCATTTGATGGAAATCAAGTTGAAAAGAAAAGCTCAAATTTACTCAGAATTTTGTAGGCTCATGGAACATTTGTTTGTGGAAAGCATGGGCGCGGAGTTGCTGAGGAGTTCAATTGTGAAAAAGATGTTGACATATGTGTTGGAACTCTGAGTAAGGCTGCTGGATGCCATGGTGGATTTATAGCATGCAGGTAAAGAATTTCCTATACTTTCGTTTAACTGTATCCATGGAACAAAGTAAAAGCAAAACGATAAAACCTATTTACTTTATAATTCACCAAGGATAAGCGATGCTTCATCGCATTAGGTGAGCTGCTTGGACTTTCCTGCTTGGAATGGAAGTCTTTCTTAATGCTCCTCCAGAATGGTGTTTTTCTGTCTATCAGCTATTCCTAGTTATCTTTTGGCCTTTAAAAATTGGTTCCATCACTGATGATGTATGAGCAGCAAGAAATGGAAGCAACTGATTCAATCGAGGGGACGGTCTTTTATATTTTCAACAGCTTTACCAGTTCCTCTTGTTGCTGCTGCACATGGTAAATGGTCATACTTTTTCTCTCTTTTTTCTTCAGGCAATATGTTAGTTTGTTCACCTTTGGCTAGTTAGTACTGTTGGCCAAATCTAACTTAGTTTGTTCAAAAGAACTTGGAAGATGTGCATTTCCTATGGTTAATTGGTTATTGCTACAGTTTTCAGTGCCCCATGCTGGAACCCCTTCATGGATAGTGTTATGCGTCTATTTTGTTTCTATATCTACATTAAGCATTGATCTCAATTCTAAATGTAGAAGACTGTATTTTGATGGCTAAGTGTTCCTTGTTGCATAAGTAATTACTAAGTGTCAGATAATGATTGCATGTATGCGAAGTTAATACAACTTTTATGACATATTTCCTTTTTGATCATTTACCTTGTGTTGACAACTTGATTATGACCGAGCAGCAGCTGTGATGGTGGCAAAGAATGAAGTATGGCGCAGAAGGGAAATCGGGAACAGGGTACGAGACTTTCAAGCTCTAACTGGACTTCCCATCACAAGTCCCATAATTTCACTAATTGTGGGGAGTGAAGAGAAAGCCTTGCAAGCCAGCAGGTTTCCATCTAGGCCTCCTCTCCCTTTTGTCTCTGTGTATGTTTATGAAATGTATATTCAGTAACAGCCCCTAACCTATTCTCACTTTGTGAATCAGGTTCCTCTTGAAATCTGGTTTTCATGTTACAGCGATACGACCTCCAACAGTGCCTCCAAACTCATGCAGGTTGTGCTTCAAATTCTTCATTGCTCTTTCAGTCCTGGTTACATATATATAAATACATGTGGTTTTGTTTGGGATTCGGGTTCAAATCCACTGTTTGCTTCATTCCCTGATCCACTGGTATCGATTCGTGTTACCGAGAGGTTCTACACCTAGTAGCAACATACACAAGCTCCCTTTAAAGTAGAGCTAATTCTCTATTTCATAAAGCTCAATAAGGTTATGATTTAGGTTGAATCCTACCCAAGGAGCCATAGCTATTCAAGTTGATTATTTCTTTTCCATTTCATGAGCTTTTGGTAATAATTCTGGCTCGTCAAGAACTTCATATCAAGTATCTTGAAACAGGTTGCGGGTGACACTCTGCGCAGCTCACACGTTTGATGATTTGAAGAAACTGACAGATACACTATCCTGCTGCATTAATTTTGAAGACATTAGAGGCAATCGTTTAAAGGGTCATGCTAAACTATAGAACTCAATCATTGTTCATGATCTGTTAGCATTACATTGAAAAAGTTTTACCCTTTAGGCCATTCTTTAAGAAAGCCTTATCGTTTTTAAGCAATTATATTATAAGTATTTAGTGGGACAGTTAGGGTTCGAGTTCCCATTCTTTAAGAATCGGTTCCTCTGCCTCTTTAAATTGATAGGAACAACATTGCAATTTATCAAAGGGCCAATTCTTGTTGCCTTTCATTGAAATGTCAATGCTAATATCCCTTATAATTAATATATTAAAAATCAGATTGAATGTTAAAACCGTTAAGACAAGAGGTATATAATAAATATTAAATAAATTGAAGATCCCAAATTCTGTGTATCAGCAAGATTTATTTAAGGTGTTGTCGAGATTATCTCATTGTCATCCATATTTCGAACTACAAATTTTGATTATTTTTTGCCTCCTTTAGATTATATTTACTTGCAGTTCTTCTCAAAGTTGCAGACAAAATTGGAATAATGTCTGGAAAAATCAATATACTATTTATTTATTGAAAAGAATGCAACAGCTTGAATCATAATCTCTGCTTATCCTACTTCACTCTTTTCTTGTGCTTTCTCCGTCTCCTGGAAACGGTAAACTATAGAATAACCACATGAAGTAAAAAACATGTAACATCCGTCACTTGTTATCCTGGGGCTTTGATGGTTCCCAATTTCCCATTAGTAATATATATGTGATAATGGAGTAATAATAATACCTATTAATCTGTTTAACCCCGTTTAGATTTGTCATCTGAGGAGGAGTTAGATGCAGCCAGAGCTAGCCAAGTTCCTCCACTGTCTAAGTATCCCCTTTGCTGCTTCTCGTTGAGCTTAGCTATTTCCTTCAATTCCTCATTGGTCTGGCTCATAACCTGTTTTCTGGGTGACAACTGGTGTGGAACATGCAAAAAAAAGGAAGAAAATCAGAGGTTTATAGTCTAACGTAAGCTAAAGGAGATTTAGCAACATGGGTTATTAAGAGTTTTGGTGGCTGTGCATACCCATTGCTCTGTAGAAGTTGCAGTCGAGGTTTGTTGTCGTCTATGATAGGTGACAGGGTAGGATGAGGTCTGACCTTGAAAAAAGTTATCTTTTTGATAGTTGGGAGGTTCATTGAGGTTTAAGACAGTGACGGTACTAAAGGCAGAGTTGTTGGTGCTGCTGTTCTCATGTTGAGTGTGGAATATTTCAGGGGTTGAAGGAACTAGTTTGGCAACAGTCTTGGATTGAGGAACAGTGACGAGTCTTTTGTCAGGAAGCGGCTTCACAGGAGACAGAACGAGAGCTTGTGCTGCAGATGTGGATGAAACAGAAGGAGGTGTAGGAATGGCGTGATATTCTTCGAGTTGGACCATAAACTGAGAGGAAGTTAAGGTCGTGTTTGGCCACAGGAAAGTCCCCTGAGGCTTGCATATCCTGAATCCACCCTTCAACCTCTGTATCTTCGCTGCCTTGTCCTCTACTAGTTTTGGAGGTTTTCTAATGTGTAGATTTTCCCCTCCGCCGTGACAATGTGCTTTTTCCGATGACTCCCCTAATATCATTACTTTCCTGTTCTGCGAAGGGCTTTGTTCCTTCATCTCAGTTGATAGTTTTGAATCCGATGATACTCCAAAAGATGCTTGTATCTCCGTCCTGTTTGACTCTTCCACTTGTGTTTTTAGTTTTCCCATTTCCTCCTGGAGCAAGCACAGTTCAGGAAATCCTTTCACTCAATCTCATTCATCACATCTTTAGTCAAAACATTAAAAGTGTCATCAAACATACAGTTCAGGATGGCATTTAGAGTATTATATTGACGTTTAAGGAACAATAAAGTGGACAAACTTCATGATTAATCACTCAGCTTAGAATGATATATTGACAAAATTTAGCAATTTAGAGGATGATACCAAAATAAGTACTTATGACTGTGTTTTATATTTCGTAACATACCGGTCAGTACTACTACCAAAATCCAATACAGTATTGACAACTATTCTATTAGAGGCAAATAATCCCACTTCAAATGTATGCTTCCATACCTCCATCCCAGTCAAAGATTGGGAAATTTCCAACAATTGCTCCTCAAGCTTAGCCTTTTTGTTTACCAAATCAATATACATTTCCTGCATTAGGAACTGATAAGATACATTTGTGCATTGTTGGTCAAAGTATGCAATCCAACTTATTGATATACATACATACCTTTAATGGAATTAAAAAGTAGTCTTGCTCTATGTTTGTACTAGCAACAGCATAGAATGGTGTAGTCTCAACAGCTTGTTCCTGGTCTTGTTTCTTGGATACCAACTCCTCAATGTTCCTGTTTTATGAAGCGACACAATCAATAGGAATTTAAGTGAATACAATAATATAAATTCAATAAAGAATTATGATTTACTTTTTGATCTTATTCATCTCTTCCTTGAGCTCATTGATCTCCTTGGCACAAATCGGATCCCGGGTTGGGTTATCACCGAGTTTCCACCCGGGTGGTGGGATCCAATAAGGATCCTGAATTCCAGCCTCCTTCCTGATATCGACCAAATCAGCATTCTCAAGCCAGTACTCCATTGCTCCATCTGCATTGTGCCTTCTCCTAAACCTCTCTTCTCCCCCTGGTGCTATTTTTCCTGACATGTGCTTCAACAAATGGTCTAACAGACCCGTATCACCAATCAACCTCCTGGCATGGGCTCTCAGTGCTGGCCTCAATATGGGTCTCTCGATCACTGCTCCCTGCTCTTTCATTATCTTCAGCATGTTCACCTCTGCCTGTTTATACCTCTCAGTAGACCATCTTTGTATGGAGGTTTTGACCTCTTTGTTCTTCCTCTTCTGTTTGCAGATCGCAACTTGATTCTTCACTTCACGTTTTGGCCTTTTGATTATCTGGGTTATGTTCACAATCTCACGGCACTTTCTCTTGCCATTCTTCCTAACATCACCTTCCTCGTCACTCTCTTCTTCTCCCTCTTCATTATCATCACTTGATTCCTCCACTCTCTCCTTCTTTGATTCACGCGTAACATTACAAGGCACAATCGCTCCACATTCATTGCTCTCCTCATGATGAGTCAAAAACTTAACGTGCCGGCGTTTTCCCCACTTGACCATCCCCTTCCCTTTTAGCTCCGACCACAGAGAACCCTCTTTCGAGACCACAACACTCCTGGGACTCGAACTCCAGAACCGCCACGAGTTTCTCTTCTCAGTAAGTTCATGAGGTTGGATTCTCCGGTAAAGAGCTTCAGCAGCGACCTCCGACCCAATAATATACCTCTCGTCCAACGCCGGCAGCTTCTTGAAGTTGACATCGGACTTCCCACGATAACTACTCTCGTCGAAGAACGCTATCAGAGAATGCAAACTCGGGTATCTCAGAGATACTCTCATCCTCGTCTTCTCATTCACCTGCAAACGATAACAAAACACCAAATTAGCTAAGCAAGCTAGCTGTGACCTCCAATGGCGAAATGGGGTACGTTGAAATGACTTACCATGACGATTCTGATACACTTGAGAAGGTGATGAGGCGATTTGGAAGGGAGCTTGGAAGGATCAATCTCGTAGAAAGAGCTCACTTTGATATGGTCAGCAGGATCTTGAACCATGAAACTACTCTGAGCCATTGTAGTGAGTGAGTGTGTGTACTGTGTACAAATCAAAAGCTTTGATACGAACCAGAAGCAAATAAAAAGAGAGGGAAAAAAAAAAAAACAAAGGTGTGTACTATACTACTACTATTATCACACTCGTCTTTGGATGGAGTGTAGTACACGAGCATTCCTTCTCAGATCGTGCGGCTTATAATCATTCATCAGAATTTCTTGTTACTTTAACGCAGACAAACATCTCTCTCTCTCTCTCTCACCTGCGTTACAAAACAGAAACATAATAATAGCTTTTCGATTCTGTTTCCTTTCCAAGTAACCAACTTGGACGTGTGGGTTTCCCACGCACATTTGATCGAGTGAAATACACGTACTAACGATACACTAGCATCATCATCGTGAGAATGAAGCAGCGGCAGAGTGAGATAATGCATCTGCGCTGCACACGATCGCTGGTAAAAATAACAAGACCTGCTTAATTAATTATATAAACAAAAAACACTAAAAGAATATTAATTTTTTAAAAATTATGTAATTATTATTTTATTTTATTTTAATAACAATAATAATAATAATAATAACAATAATAATAATAATAAGAGAGAGAGAGAGAGAGAGAGAGAGAGTAGGATTTCTGTTATGAGTGCAAATGAGGCGGCGGTTGCATTGCGTGCTTGGGGAGAGAATTTGGTTTGCCGTTAATGATGATCACTGCACGTGATTCGCCTCACGTGGCCCTTCTCCCTTTTATTTATTTATTTTTTTGATTATAACAGCTTCCGAAATTTTGCATTTCTACCGGTTTAGAACATCCTATTTAGGTTGGGGCGTATTAAGTCTGTATCACTTACTGGGAATAAATACTTTTTTTTATTGCAATCTTTTTTAAAAAAATTTATGATTGTTTGGACGTATAACAAAAAAGTACTTTTTTTAGTAGGTATAATTTTTTTGACAATCAACATATAGTTTTTTAAAAAACTTAAATTTTAAGCTTTTAAAAAAATTCAAGTAAAATTTTCAGTTCAATTAATGAACTTATTTTTAGTCTCTTTTATCCTTACGCTTTACATATAATTTTCACAATACTCACAAACTCATTTTCATGTTTATTTTGATATTTATATAATATTATTTAATTTTTAAATATATTTTAATATTTATTTTTTATATTAATTTTACTTATGTTATAATTATATAAAAGATTTGGTTACATATATTTTCATTTATGTTTTGTATGGTTTAAAATTATATAATAATTAATATATTGTGCTTGTTTAATATATTTTTAAATAATATTTATATGAATAAATAATTTTTATTATAAAATAAAATATAGTTAAAATTAATAAAAGTACTTTGTATTTTTATATTGCCAAACAGTCTATTATATGAAACTCTTTCAAAAAAGCTATTTTTTAATTAACAGCTAAACAGTTAACTAGTTTTTTAGAAAAGTTCTTCTTAAAAACTGTCCTAATAAAAACTCTACTGATATAAGCCCATCCAGACAGGCACTTAATTTGGTTCACATATTTATGTAGACATCACTTAAATGTATGAATAAAATTTAATGAAATATGGTAAGAATTAGTTAATTGGAACAGAAAATCTGATCTCTTTTTGCCCTTTTTTTATCGACTAATTCATTCCGATAAATTGAAAGACAAAATCTAAATAATTATGCATTTTTGGTTAATCAATTCTAAAATTTTCAATATTCAAAATTTTAATCTAATATTTAATTTTTTAATTGAGTGATCAACTTTTAAAATTTTAACAGCTCGGTTTAAAACATTTATTCCGTTTAGTAATTTATTGATTTTAGTAGCCAATTTTTTTTTTGTACATGAAATATCAATGTCTATGTGAAAAAATAGTAGGCATGGTTAAATTGGATTAGAAAGAGAAATTTTTTATCTGGATATATATCATAAACAACAAACATTTCGTGAGTCAGATTAACAAATTATTGTCAGAACCAACGTTCTGATGAATTCTATTGTTATAAAAAATAACTTATAAAAAGTTGTCAATCCGAGAATGTTTTAGTTAAGATCTATATTTGCTCATATAAGACTGTATTAGGTGTCCGGTAATGTTAAATGAAAATGAAAAATGTAAGAATGCGTATTATTAAATCTTTTCGAATTTTGTGTTTTAACGAGACTTTTGTTGTTGTTATATTAGATAAGACAACAAATGGATAAAAAGTAAAATTTTCTAAGCAAATCACTTGAAATTTATTGCAGATGGCTAGGTAATGACAGTGACCATTTTCTGTCAAGGAATCAACACGACTGATCCTGAGGTCTTTCGGCTTTCAAGGTCTGAACGTGCCTGTGCTGCCTTAGACAGAGGGTATTGGTGGTTTACTCGAACCTTCAACACACCTGAAGCAATCTTGGCAAAAAAATCCATGGAAGTTTCGAGCAGGTCTTCCCGAGTAGTGATGTACAGCATCAGAGATGGCCTTGTCAACAACGGAAGACTTCGCCCCCGAAACTCACCATGTGTCCTCTAAGTTTCAAGCAATCCAATGATCCCTGAAAAATTATTTCTTTCCCCATGAGTGACAAGAAGTTTCAGAAGGCTCTGCTACAACCATTTTGATGGAAACCAACTGAGATGAATCAAAGCTGAAAGGTAGGACATGATATATATCAGATTCCCAAGCCTACTCAAACTAAGTGGCGCAGCAGCTAATCATAAAACATAAGATGTCATGACAAGAACCTTAAAACACATCAAAATTCAACCATAAGTTGCTACAAAAGTGAATCCTAACAGAAGCAGAGGATTCCATTACCAGAAATGTGTCCTTACCCACAGAATCATAGACAACATCGACTCCTTTTCCTGATGATATCTCCTTGACAAGGGCGACAAAATCCTCCTCTTTGTAGATTATTACGTTAAGACATCCATCTTCCTTGGCTTGTGCTGCCTTTTCCTTGGTCGAGACAGCTCCAATGACAGTGGCACCAAGGGCAGTCGCCCACTGACATAATAATGAACCCACTCCACCTGCTGCTGCATGAACAAGAACAGTGTGCCCAGGTTCAACCTGTAGTAGAAGGAGAATTCACCTCACCCATTTTTCTCCAATGAACAAACTTTTATGAGTAATGATTAATGTAGTACTGAAACTAAGTATTCCGCAACAGTGGGAAGTGAACTAACAAAAGCTTGCTTATAACATGCCTTAAAGCAACGATGCGGTAACATCTGAGCAGTCATGCCTTCCTGTAGAGGATGAAAATGCAATCATTGTATTGGCACCGGGAGAATAGGAATCTGTTATTGTGGCTCAACTTCCATTCACCTAGTTTGTTAGGATCAAATGTTATTTTTACTTTTTACTATAGGTGAAATATGCTGTATAAAAAGACTCATGCCTTTATCTTTATTTTCAAGTCATTGTTGAATGAAATGACTTTTTCCCTTTTTGTCAAATCACCTTGGT
>JANIJH010000006.1:72399426-72412079 GCA_024520975.1 Erythroxylum areolatum | reverse complement strand
GGTTTCCTATTTAATCTTGGATCAGGTGCAATTTCATGGAATTCAAAGAAGCAAGAAGTGGTAGCTTTATCATCATCAGAGATTGAGTATATTTCTGCAACAACATCAGCTAGTCAAGCAGTTTGGCTAAGAAGACTTCTTGCTGATTTCACTTAGAAGCAAGCTAGAGTTAAAGAGATCTTTTGTGATAGCATGTCAGCTATTGCAATGGCGAAGAATCAAGCTTATCATAGCAGAACAAAACACATTAATATTTGTTATCACTTCATTAGGAGTCTTGTTACCAATGAAGAAACTATGATGAAGTTTTGCAATACAAAAGAACAAGTTGCTGATATACTGACAAAGACACTTCTACTAGAAAAGCATGAGAACTGTAGAAAACATGTGGGAGTTTATATCTTTGAATCAAGGGAGAGTGTTGAAGTTTGATTCAAAGTGTGACCGAGTAAATAGCAGAGTTATGGGATTTAATTAGTTGTGTTTGTTTTCTATAAGCCTATATATAGAGGCACTTCGTATTTGTTTATGTATGACGTATTAGATGAAATAAAAGCTTAAAGTCTTTTGTTTTTATGTGCTCTGTCTATCTTTGCTTTTTATTCACCTTTTTCCAACACTCTCGGCTGTAGTTAACCCCACTCAAAGTGTCTTGCTTCCTAAAAGAACCTTGGTGATAACATCCTCCTACAGGAGCTGATGCGGGAATATCATTCGAGTAAGCATATTAACAATTGCTTGATTAAGATCAACTTCTTTAAAGCTTTTGATATAATCAGTTGGCAATTCTTTCATCTCTGTCTTCAAGCACTTCGTTTACCTACATAATTTATTCGATGGGTCATGGCTTATGTCAGCATCGCTTCTTTTAAGTGTGCTAGTCAATGGCATCCTCACCATTCCATTCAAACCTACCAAGGGCATACGTCAAGGCGACCCCCTCTCGCCTTATTTGTTTACTCTTGTAATGGAGGGGCTCTCTAGACTATTAACCTAGATGGTAGCTTGTAATGGAGCTTTCCAATTCTATGATAATTGTAAGGACCTTAGCCTTACTCATCTCTTATATGCAGACGATCTGGTTCTTTTGCGCAGTGCCAATCCACATACAGATTCTCATGCACACCCTTACTCTTTTTGGTGATTGGTCTGGTTTATCTTGCAATGTCGAGAAGAGTAATTTTTTTACCTCGGTAGATGTTAGTTGCATAGATGATATCAAGCACATCACAAGCTTAAGAAATGGTGCCATTCCTTTAAAATATTTAGGAATCCCAATCATGGTCTCCGAACCGAAATTTACTGATTGCTTACCGATTATTGAACGACTGAAGAATCGAGTAATGGCTTGGCAGAATCGTTTCCTCTCGACTCTCACTGATTATCTCTGTACTTAATATTCTGCATGTTCATTGGGTTGCTTATGTTGCATTACCTCGGAAAGTTCTCAAGGAGCTGGAACGTATCATAAAAAACTTTCTTTGGTCAGGACAGGTTGGCACCACCCGAAAGGCGAGAGTGAAATGGCAAGACATCACTCTCCCTAAACACTACGGAGGTCTCGGGATTATTCCAATAGCTCAAATGCAGAAAGTTACCATGTGTAAGAGCCTATGGAGACTATACACCGATCATCCTGCCTTATGGTCTAAATGGGTACATAAAATATACTTGAAACATTCAAAATTTTGGCAGGCTGATTAATCTCGGAATGAATCTTGGTTACTCAAACAAATGATGAAACTTCGGAATACTATATACTCGAACTTCGTATTGGCAACGGAAGGCAAACCTGGGTGTGGTTTGACAACACTGGCTTGACATCAGTCCACTTATAGACTCTCCTGACTTCCAAAGGCTAAGGAACCGAATGCCTTTGACGCTAAAAGTTTCCTCTCTGGTTGTTAACGACGCATGGCAAGTCCACATTCAAGGCTCCACTACCCTTCTTGACCATCTCCCTCAGCTCTCTAATACGGAAGAGAAGGATCAAATCGACTGGGAGTTTACATTCAACAATTTACATTTCCAAACCGGCCTCTTCAGTTGCGTAACCGGCCCTCTCAAGGATCCAACGCTTCAAGAGATCCACTTGTCTTCTTAGTCGTCTTAGTTAGTTAAACTTCAAATCTCATGAATTCAAACTTTTCTGCTTGTGCAAATGTCAAATATGCAAGAGTCCAATACAATTTTTAGAAGTGTAATTGTGTAAACTATTGACAATGACTTATTTTAATTTTTAATTTTTATAGTAAAAATTAAAATAACGGTTTTTAAAAAATCAAACTAAAATGATTTTATTTTATGAAATAAATTTAAGTTAAGTTCATTCTTATCATAAATTCGATTAATTTAAATTTAATCAGTTAACTTTAGGTCAAAATCAATCTAACTGAATTTGTTACATCTAATTATAATAGAGTCCAACACACTTGATTAAGATTTAAAATTAATACCGAGTTAGGTTACATTCAAACTCAAAATAATTTTGACCGGCTTTAGTTAAAATATTTTTATTAATACAACAACAGTAGCATTACTCGGTAGAAATCTTGTTAAGAAATGGAGTTTGGGCTTTTCAAAAAGTTCAGTAAGATGCAACCTTACCCTTAATAAATAGAGATGCTTTTTATTAATAATCAATATTTAATATTTAAACAATATGTAATTAATCATCATTTCCTACTTTGTTTAGATAATTGAAATTAATAAACTATTTTTTAGTTTTACGATGATTCAACTTGATTCTACGGTTATCGTAAAAGTTTAGTGAATCATAACTAATTTCGAGAGTTTCAATAATTCGTTCAAGATTACTATTTTAGTTTTTTAATTTTTTTATTATTTAAAATTTTTTCCAACTTTTTTAAAATAAATTCAGTCGGACCAAGCTTTGGACCAGGTTCGGGCCCAACGAAACATAATTAATAATAGAAGCTTATTTAAATTTTTTTTGGAAAACGTTAAGTTGAAAATTATAAAATTTTAAATTATTCAGAAGTAACATGGTATACATTTTTTTATATCCCAAAAGATTCCCTATGTTTTTGGCCTTTATTCATCATCTAGATTAGGCTGTAGCGCAGCCAAAGCTCAATCCTAGCCAGTCGACTTCCATAGTTTCTGGCCAATACGGTTGATGTGAACCAACGTTAGGTCTGTTCCATCTCACAACAGAAAGAGCTGGCAAAAGGGTCATGCTCTTTTGTCGAATTGCAGAGCTTTTTAAGTTAGGGATGAGAGCAACTTGTATGAAGAGTCAAAGTAAACAACTTGAGTCCAAGTCGGCCTTGTAACCATGGTGTTATCTCCAAGTCAATGACAGACAGCTCTTTCTCTTCAATTATACCTCTAACTAATACCTGCGACTTCCAACTGTAGAACACCACTGCTTTTTCAGATAAAAAGAAGGGTAGAGAGATCTTTCTTTTTTTTCCGCAGAGCTTGGAAGGCTAAACTATGGCGCCAGGATTAGCCATAACAAGCGAAAACGTGCAGTATAATGGCAGGATGACCATGTTTGTTGTTCTATCGTGCATGATGGCTGCCATGGGAGGAGTCATCTTTGGCTATGACATTGGAATTTCTGGTTTTAACACTCTCTTTCATGGAATTTTTGCTTTTCTGGTTGCTTTTCTTCAAGATTGAGATCTTTACCTATGAAAATCACATCCATGGATTCTACTAGTAATTGTTGTCTGATATCTATTTGTTTATAGATCTCGTTTGATATAGGATAAAGAACTAGCCACTGTAAGATCCATCACTAACTTCTGCAAAACTCCGTGTGTGAAGGTGGAGTGACTTCAATGGAACCATTTCTGAAGAAATTCTTCCCAGAAGTGTACAGAAAGATGAAACAGGATACAAAGATTAGCAACTACTGCAAATTTGACAGTCAACTTCTGACCTCCTTCACGTCCTCACTCTACGTTGCTGGCCTGTTTGCTTCTTTCTTTGCCTCACCGGTCACCAGGGCGTTTGGCCGGAAGCCATCAATCCTCATGGGAGGCGCCGCTTTCCTCGCCGGCGCAGCACTTGGTGGCGCTGCAGTTAATGTGTATATGATCATTTTTGGTCGTGTACTGCTTGGAATTGGAGTTGGTTTTGCGAACCAGGTAGTGTCACAATAAATTAGAGATGTGTAAATGGAACCTATGGTTATGTGTTCTGAATATTCCTTGTCGTGCAGTCAGTTCCACTTTACCTCTCTGAAATGGCACCACCAAGGTATAGGGGAGCGTTCAACAATGGCTTCCAATTCAGCATTGGAATTGGAGCACTCTCAGCGAATCTGATAAACTACGGGACTGAAAAGATCAAAGAAGGATGGGGTTGGAGAATCTCCTTAGCTATGGCTGCATTCCCTGCCTCAATCCTCACAATAGGTGCTCTTTTCCTCCCTGACACACCCAGCAGCCTGATTCAACGAACCGATGACCATGAAAAGGCCAAACATCTGCTACAGCGTGTGAGAGGCACTCAGGATGTTCAAACAGAACTTGACGATCTCATCCAAGCAAGCTCCATCTCAAGAACCATCGAACACCCATTTTCGAACATCATACAAAGAAAGTACAGGCCTCAGCTAGTAATGGCAATAGCTTTACCATTTTTCCAGCAAGTAACAGGAATCAATGTCATTGCATTCTACGCTCCGGTGCTCTTCAGAACTATAGGATTGAAAGAAAGTGCATCACTTCTGACGACCGCGCTGGTGACAGGAGTTGTGGGCACTATATCAACATTCATATCAATGCTTCTTGTTGACAAATTTGGCAGAAGAGCACTCCTCCTATTTGGTGGCGCACAAATGTTGGTCTCACAGATTATGATCGGAGCAGTACTGGCAGCTCAACTCGGCGACCATGGCGGAGTTGACAAAGGGTATGCATACTTAGTTCTGTTTCTGATATGCATATATGTTGCAGGGTTTGGATGGTCATGGGGTCCTCTAGGATGGTTAGTTCCGAGTGAGATATTCCCTCTGGAGATCCGATCCGCGGGGCAGAGTATTGTGGTGGCTGTGAACTTTGTGTTCACCTTCATAGTTGCACAGACTTTCTTGGCCATGCTTTGTCACTTCAAGTCAGGGATTTTCTTCTTCTTTGGTGGATGGGTTGTTGTGATGACTGCATTTGTACACTTGTTCTTGCCGGAGACCAAGAACATTCCGATTGAGAAAATGGATCTTGTGTGGAGAGAACACTGGTTCTGGAAGAGAATTGTCGGGGATTGTGATGAAGAGATCAAGGTGTAAGCTCCAATTTTGCTATACAAGTATCATAGATGATCAAATGTATTTATAACTAAGGTAATAATTAGCGTAAGCAACGTTATTTTAATAAATTAAATTAAAACAACTTGAATATATCATTCTTGCTTATAATTAGAGATGACATTTGGAATTGTCTCGACTCGGTTTAATATGAAATTAATAGATTCGACTGGATTTGATTAAAATTTAGTTTAAGCTCGAGTTTTTAAAATATTTTTAGACTTTAAATTAGGTTTGAGTTCGAACTGCCTAATTTAACCACTCTAAATTTCAAAATTTTCAAATAAAAATGATGTTGATTTGAATAGAACGACTCTATTTTTAAGTTTAAAATAAAAAAAAATCAGCTTAGATTCATAGCGCAAATCAAGTTTTGAATTGTCCAATTCTAGTCAGACTCAAGTTTGAGTGTTGTACTTCATGTTTAATTAATTTTTATGTTAAATTTAAACATAAATATTTAAACTTGACTCAGGCGTACCAGCCCGATTCAATGTCATCTCTATTTATATCCTATGATAGAATAAATGAAAGAAAGTTTTGACCATTTTAGCTCTTAAACTTTTGTATTCTAACTTTTATAATAAGGAAATTATAATTAATGAAATATTTAATGATTTGAGAAAATATATGAATTTATCCTTCGAGTTTTATAAAATTTTAAATAAATTCATAACTCATTTGAATTTTACGCTATATAATCGAACATAAGATTTTATGTTCTCAATTTTAGTGTGCCCTTTGTTTTGGTGCGATCCCAGCCGTCCAATTTTTGTGAGCTCTATTTATTAAATGAATAGATTTTTATGGAATAAAGCAATGAAAACATGTAATATGATCTCTTATAATCACACGTTATAAAAAATTATCAAATAAAAATACAAAATATATAATTTTTGAAGGTCGACGTCGTTGCACCTCTTGTCCTATCTTCAAATCCACATTAAATAAGAGGACAAGTCAATCATAAGATGAAAAGTTGTCCACTGAAGAACAGACGGCGATACAAAAAGAGCTCTACTGCTTCAATGGAGGAAGGTGGAGGGGCCACCATCGCTCCATGACCACTCTTCTATAAAACCATCTGAACTGCCTGTTAGTGTTAGTTCTGATTCTCCGTAATTTATGTTAGTAGGTTGTTAATCATGTTGCGTTTCGTAGCTTAATTTTAAATTTTCAGTTATATTTTATTTATTATATATAGGACAACATTTTATGTACTTAGGGTGTAGCCTTTTCAGAATATAAAAGTATTCCTTCTTAATTATTGTTGCTCAATAAAAGCTATCATTCTTTGCAAACCTACTAGCTATATTTTTTTTCTTGCAATCTACAACGGTATCAGAGCTTAAGCTATGAATAGCTCATTTCATGTCATAGTTCCTGTCTTGGATGGGAAAAATTACCTTCGGTGGAGTGCCCAGATGAAAGTCCTCTTTGACTACCATGAGTTGCTAGGGGTTGTAGAGCATGGTGTTGCAGATCTTGAGGAAGATGCAAGTGACGCATAGAAGACCTCTCACCGTAAGAACAAGAAAAAGGATAAGAAGACCTTGTATCTGATTCATCAAGGTGTGAATGATGAGGTTTTTGAGAAGATAACAGTAGCGATTACGTCTAAGGAAGCTTGGGACATTTTGATGATAGCGTACCAAGGTGCTGAAAAGGTTAAGAAGGTGAGACTTCAAACCTTACGATGTCAATATGAACTTCTGCAAATGGAAGCCCCTAAAACAGTTGCAGATTACATTAGTTGAGTGTTTGTTGTGTCAAATCAAAGGAAAATATATGGAGAGAAGTGTAAAGAGCAGGTCAAGGTGGAAAAGATTTTGTGTTCACTCACACCCAAATTTGACCATGTGGTGGTGGCGATTGAAGAAACCTGTGATCTTGATTCAATGACAGTTGAAGAATTCTCAAGCAATTTGCAAGCTCGTGAGCAACGTATCAATGAGAAGCAAACTAAGAAACCAATTACATAAGCATTTCAAGCATATGTCACGATCAAGGATGAACAAAGTGGTGAAACAAGAAGGAAGGCAGGTAGATCCCATGGAAAAGGAAGAGGAAGAGGAAGAGGAAGAGGTAATTACTACTCCAATAACAAAACCAATCAGAATGATGACCTAGAAACATCAGACTCCAAACAACAGCAAAATACTAGAGGTCAAGGAAAAGGACATAGGCGAGGAAGGTATGACAAATCTAATATTGAATGTTATTCATGTCACAAACTTGGCCACTATTCTAGTGAATGTAGAAACAAGCAGTATGCTCAGCAAGCTCACTGTGTACAAGGAGATGATAGTGAAAATGGAGGCCATACTCTTTTGATGGTCGCCACTGCAAATGAAATGCCAAACTATCACACTTGGTTTCTTGATATTGGGTGTACTAACCACACATGTGTCAAAAAGAAATTATTTGTTGATCTTGATGAATCATTCTACACCAAAGTCAAATTTGCTAATGATAGTACTATGCCAGTGATGGGAAAAGGGCATGTTCTTATCAGCTTGAAGAATGGAGATCACAAATATATTTATGATATTTTCTATATGCCAAGTATGAAAACAAATTTGTTAAGTGTGAGTCAACTACTGGAAAAAAGGGTATGTCATAAATCTTCGTGATCAACAACTCTCCATTTGTGACAAAAGCGGTACATTTATTATTAAGGCACCTATGACACCTATGACTAGCCATCAAATGTTCCAAATTGATATTTCCAGTGGTGTATATCATTGCCTTAATACAGTTGTTAAAGATGAGTCTTAGTTGTGGCACTTACAATTTGGGCATCTGAATTTTCATATGCCTGAAAATGCTTGCTCAGAAAAATATGGTCAAATATATGCTTACAATATTTCATCCTGAATAGCTGTGTGAAGCTTGCACATTTGGTAAACATCATAGAAAACCTTTTTCAGCAAAACAACAACAACAATCATCCCATCCACTTGAGATTGTTTATTCTAATGTTTGTGGCCCTATGAACACCAAATCAAATTGCAACAACAAGTATTTTTTGACCTTCATTAATGATTTCACTCGAAAAATTTAAATATACTTTTTACAAAAGAAGTCAGAAGTTGTTGATTGTTTTAAGAAATTTAAAGTGTATGTTGAAAAACAAAGTGGTAGATTTATTAAAGTCTTGTGTACTAATGGTGGAGGTGAATGTACCTCCACTGAATTTAACAAATATTGGGAAGAACAAGGAATAAAGCATGAGGTCATTTGTTCATACACTCCACAACATAACGGTGTTATTGAACAAAAAAATAGAACAATAATGGACATGGCCAGGAGGTTATTAAAAACAAAAAAAAAGCCCAATTCCTTTTGGGCAGAAGTTGTTTCATGTTCAGCCTACCTGCTAAATAGATCTCCAACAAAAAGGTGTTCAGAATGTCACCCCTGTAGAAGCCTAGAGTGGTGTCAAGCTAAGTGTAAAACATTTTAAGGTGTTTGGTGCTATAGCATGTGCTCATAGTTTAGCAGAGACAATAGGAAAACTAGTTGATCGAGTTAAGAAGACCATCTTCATAGGCGACAAGAATGAAGGATACAAATTGTTCAATCCTTTGACAATAAAAATGATTGTCACCCAAGATGTCATTTTTGCTGAAGAAGAAGTTTGGAATTGGAACTTAGATCATCATAAAAGCTCTCCGCTAAGTGTAATCTCCATCCTTCCTAAAGAAATAGAAGTTCCAATTACAAATGGGAAAGACTCAAACTCAACCCAAATTTTTCTTTGCCACAAGTTCTAGTTGAACCTGTGAGGCCTAGAGGACATCATCAACTACCGGTCCACTTGCAAGATTTTGAGGTAAGTCGTGATGATTAAATTGACGATGATTGATAATTGGTACACTTTGCTTTTCTTGCAGATCTTGAACTAGTAAACTTGGGAGAGGCAATTCAAGATCCTAAATGGGTGAATGCAATGCATGAGGAGATTAGGGCAATTGAAAGAAACAATATGTAGGTACTTGTTGATTTACCAAAAGACCATAAAGTTGTTGACAACAAATGGGTCTTCAAAACAAAGTTGAAACCAAATGGCGAGGTGGAAAGATATAAGGCTTAATTGGTTGCAAAAGGTTTTGAACAAAGGCTTAGCTATGATTATCAAGAAGTGTTTTCTCCAATTATACAAATGAAGCTATTAGACTCATAATTTCCTTGGCGGCACAAAATCATTAGAAGATCCACCAAATAGACGTGAAGTCTGCCTTTCTAAATAGGCCACTTGAAGAAGAGGTGTTTGCCAAGCAACCTCTTGGATTCTTCAAGCAAGGAAGTGAAGAGAAGGTGTACAAACTAGAGAAAGCCTTGTATACCCTCAAGCAAGCACCAAGGGCTTAAAATAGGCGAATTGATTCATTCTTCCTTGATATTAGCTTCAACAAATGCTCATCTGAACATTCTTTATATGTAAAGGTGAATGGCTTTGGTAAAATGTTATTAGTGTGTTTGTATGTTGATGATTTGGTTTTTATAGGCAAAAATTTAAAATGATTGAAGATTTCAAAAAGTCCATCATGCAAGTGTTTGACATGACTGATCTTTGCTTGATGTCATATTTTTTGGGTATAAAAGTAAGTCAAAGCAATAATGGAATTTTTATCTCTGAAAAAAGTATGCTGCAAAAATTTTGAAGAAATTCAATATGCAAAATTGTAATCCTGTGAGAACCCCAGTGAAAGTTGGTATAAAATTGTCTAAGAATGAAGAAGGAACTACTGTTGATTCAACCTACTTCAAGCAATTGGTGGGAAGTTTGAGGTATCTCATATATACTAGTCCTAATATCTCATATGGCGTTGGCTTAATTAGTAGGTTCTTGGAGTCTCCTCATCAATCTCATATGCAAGTGGCTAAGAGGATTTTAAGGTATCTAAAAGGCACTCATGATTACGGGTTATTTTACTACTAATCAGGAGATTGCACTCTTGTAGGTTATTCTGACAGTGACTGGGTTTTAAATATGGTAACACAGCTTGTTCATGATCTTCAAAGAAACAATCTATTGTAGCTCTTTCAACATGTAAAGCTAAACATGTAGCTGCCGCAGCTAGTGCCTGTCAAGCCATATGGTTATGTAATTTTGTGAGCCAAATTGGTGCTTCAAAGGAAGGTCTTGTGAAGATTTTTGTTGATAATACTTCTGCATTTAAATTGGCAAAAAATCCAATCGCACATGGAAGAAGCAAACATATTGACATGCGGTTCCATTTATTACAAGATTTGGTTGAAAAACAAAAGATTGAATTAAATTATTATGAATCTGGAAACTAAATTGCAGTCATTCTGACTAATTCGTTAAAATACGATGCTTTTGTTAAGTTTTGAAGTTTGCTTGGGGTCGCTCCAAATTATAATTGAAAGAGGGATGTTTATTCATAATTTATGTTAGTGGGTTGTTTATCATATTGCTTTTAGTAGCTTAATTTTAAGGTTTCAGTTATATTTTATTTATTTTATACAGGACAACTTGTTATGTACCTAGAGTGTAGCCTTTTCATAATATAAAAGTCTTCCTTCTTAATTATGCAAACCTACTAGCTATGTTTTTCATGCAATCTAGACTGCCACTGTATGTCTGACATTCTGAAACCGGAAAAATGGTGGGATGGAGTCACAAGGTTACTCTTTCATCGGCATTTCGAGACAGCAGAGTTTAGAAAGTTATGAATGTTCAGGTCTGTTGGAGAATCCTGTTAAAGAACGAAGTTTTTTCGATTGATATGAGGTTTTGTCCTGTTAACTTTCGCTTGATGTTTCTGTGTGTTTTTAGTGGTCGAGTGGCAGAGACACTCGCATATAGCGGGAGCGTAAGAGTTGAGGAGGTGGAGAAGAAGGAACCGGGTCCGGTTCCATTTGAAAAATGGTAACTTTAGTAACTCTTTTGCTTGTTTTGGCTTTCTAGTACATGTGGAGCAATATTAGCCGTTAATGGGAGATTATCTTTACGTTCATTGTGTTATTTTATTTAGACTATTTTCATGTACACGTACTTGAATTTGGACTACTATCAGTCAATTATGGCTGCTCCTCTTGTTCTTTATAATTTGGTAGTTTGAAAATGCTATCTATTATGTGTCGTATCTCTCTTTTTCTCTGAAGCTTGGAGATCGGCCATGGCAATAGGCTTAGCCGCAACTAGTGGAAGTGGGCATTATGATGGTAGGATTACATCGTTTGTCATTCTATCATGTGGAATAGCTGCCATGGGAGGGCTCATTTTTGGCTATGATATTGGGATTTCAGGTCTGTGACATTGAAACCTATCATATGTCTTTCAAGCACGAAATATACATCAAATTGAATTTGTAGGAGCTATCTTCTTTTAGAGAACATATGGGATAAACCCCAGAGAGTTGAAGCATGAACGTTGGAACCTTGTAAGTTAGGTGCTTGCAGAGGATGCACTGCATGAATTTTTGAAGGTCAACTGATTTTGGAAAAGGTCATAAACAACAGGACTCGTGTTCCTGACTTTAAGTTGAGAAGCATCATATTACATATTTTCTTGTTTTTCTTAATATCTTATGATGCATTATCAAAAACATCCAACTAACTTGTAAACTTATGGAACTGCTTGCTAAGGTGGGGTGACCTCGATGGAACCTTTTCTCAGGAAGTTCTTTCCAGAAGTATATGTCAAAATGAAGGAAGACAGCAAAGTTAGCAACTATTGCAAATTCGATAGCCAACTTTTGACATCCTTCACATCATCACTCTATATTGCTGGTCTTGTCGCTTCCATCTTTGCCTCACCAGTTACTAGATACTTTGGGCGCAAACCATCAATCATCGCAGGAGGTGCTGCATTCCTTTCTGGTTCTGCCCTCAATGGAGCAGCTTCTAACATATACATGCTACTTTTTGGCCGTATCTTACTTGGCATCGGGGTTGGTTTTTCAAATCAGGTGTGTTATGCCTGTGATAACTTATTAATTCAAAACCTTATGTGCATTTCTGTTCATATTGAAATGCTTATATCCTACACGGAAAGCTATTTGTTCAAGATTGCAAATTGGTGACTTACAACTGACAGTGTGTTTTACTTATAGGGTGCTTTCAAATTGAGAATGAATGGAAATGATTGTATCATACATAAAGTGAAATAATCAATAGAAAGGAGTGTACAATTTCTGCTTTCTTTCATTTTTCTTATTAGTTGAGTTGTTGATTACTGATGGAAGAGCATAGCTCACATTTGAATTCTTATTGAAGCGTATACGCAAATGAGATGAATCAGCTTCATCAAAATAACATAAGAGACCATAATGTTTTGAAGCTTGCTGGAATTTAAAGCATCATGCTTTTTATGCATCTGTTTTACATTTTTGTTCCAATTTAA
>JANIJH010000006.1:72369894-72393497 GCA_024520975.1 Erythroxylum areolatum | reverse complement strand
GGCAGCAGTCCCTGCCTTAATTCTCACAATAGGTTCATTTTTCCTACCGGAGACACCCAACAGCCTAATTCAGCGTAGCAATGATCACCAAAAGGCCAAAGAAGTTTTACAACGCATACGTGGCACAACCAATGTCCAAGCAGAACTTGACGATCTCATCAATGCAAGTTCAATTTCTAAAACTGTTGATTCCCCGTTCAAGAAAATAATATGCACAAAGTACAGACCACAGCTAGTAATGGCAATAGCAATACCATTTTTCCAACAAGTAACTGGTATCAATGTCATCTCATTCTATGCTCCAGTGCTGTTCAGGACTCTTGGTCTAAGTGAAAGTGTAGCACTGATCATGTCTGCACTGATAGCTGGGGTTTTGGGCACTGTTTCAACATTCATATCAATGCTTGTAGTAGATAAATTTGGCCGCAGAGCGATGTTTATATTTGGTGGTGTGCAAATGTTTGTTTCACAGATTACCGTAGGAGGTATCATGGCAACTCAGCTAGGTGATCATGGAAGTTTAGCAAAAGGGTATGCATATTCAGTTCTGAGCATGATATGCATCTATGTTTCTGGATTTGCTTGGTCTTGGGGTCCATTGGGATGGTTGGTCCCTAGTGAGATTTTCCCATTGGAGATCCGATCAGCTGGACAAAGTATTGTTGTGGCAGTGAATTTTCTCTTCACTTTCATTGTTGCACAAACTTTCTTGGCTATGCTTTGCCACTTCAAGTCTGGAATTTTCTTCTTCTTTGGTGGTTGGGTTGCAGTGATGACTGCATTTGTGTACCTCTTGCTGCCGGAGACGAAAATGGTGCCGATTGAGTTGATGGATAAAGTATGGAAAGAGCACTGGTTCTGGAAGAGAATTGTAGGAGTGGATGAGAAGAGTAAGATGGGATCTGCATGATGTCTCCATTTTAAAACATGGTTTCTCAAGTGAAGTGTTTAACATATATTGTAATACAAACAATTGTCTAATGTTGGAGTCTTGCAATGATTGAATGTAGTATTACAATACTGAAGGATTCAATATGTTTGTGCTTTTCTTCTGCATAAAAGTACACAAAAGGAAAGATCAAAACTTAAAACATCATGTTTATGTACTACCAACTACCAATTAAACTTTGGGATGACAACTTGGATTTGTATTAATCTTAAGTCAACAAATCAATTTCAACAAGGCTTGGGTTTAAACAAAAAAGTGGGCCCAACTTCTTCACTTCCCTCATTAAACTCCAAACATGTTTTTCACACTTACAAGTTTTGTGTACTAAGCTACATAACTTTAAAAGCCGCCTCTTGTTGATTGGTCCAAACAAAGATACTAAGAAAGAATTTAAAAAAAGGAAACAAAAGAAAAAATCTCTTGATCTTGATTTTTTATTAAAAATTAATTTAACATATTAAACTTTAACTTTTATTAAATGAATTCTAAATTTTATAAATTATGTTAAGAGACCATTTAATCCTTTAAATTATAGAGTATGCAAAATTATCGGAAACAATATCTTTACTAAATAAGGGTAAGGGCATGTACTATCATCATACGTTCTTCTATTCTACGCATCAACAAGATTTTAACCTGGTGTTGACGATGATGATAAGCATGTAAAATCATAATTTTCAACTTCATGATTTATTCAATAAAATTTAAAATTTCAAATACTTAAGTGAATTATTAATAAAAGTTTAAAGGATATATTTAGTCTATTTTCTTTTAAATTCTAACTAACTTCAAATTGTCATTTTCCATATAGCAGCATCATTCTGTTGAACAAATCAAACAAAACGACAACCCGTTTTGCCTAAATAACCTTTTGGTCAAATAAGGAAAGCGACAGCAGAGCTTTAAAAAATCTGAGTTTTGACCAATTGACAGAGATACGCGTCGTAGTGAAAGCCGTTATTAATCCGTTTGAGCCATCATGATCATCCACGCGGCTCTACCTGATTAGCTGGTTCTCTTTCCTTTAGTCACGGACCAATCATAAAAGCAGTCGTGCAATCATGTTCAATAGTATAACCCGTATCGAAACGCAGCACCCGAAGCTAAATTGCGACTCTCCAACTGGGTGGTTTCAAGTTTGAGCTCGGAAACTAAAATTCCTTCTCTTCGAATCTGCTCTCCACACGCCGTCTTAAAGATTCAGGTTCGTCGAGTTCGTCTGTTCGAACTTAGGGTTTGTGTTTGTCAATCAATCGTGTGAGGTTTTGCATCTTTTTTTTTTTATAGATCTTCCGGAGGTGAACTTTGATCTGTATGTTGTTTTGGAAAACTATATGAGCAATGATTTGTTAATTTCTGTTGAATTTTTTTATTTTGGAATTTTTGAACGGAGGGAAGAGATGTATTTGAAAATTTCCGTTATTTTGGCTGATTATAAGAATGTGATATTTGATATTAGTGTAAAGTTGATGAAAGTTGGGAGTCTGGACTTTGATCACTTGATTGGTGATTGATTTATAGTCGGTACATGTTAAAAGCTGGCATTTTTAGGATAGTTCTGATTATGGATGCTTAGACACTTGTTTATTTCATTTTCAAACTAATTTTCTTATGAGTTTGCTGCAGAGTAGAAATTTTTGAGTTCTTTTGGTCTTATTGTCACCCATCTTTGTTGGAACAATGAGTCCTGCTCTCTCACCTCAATGGCAGGAAAAGGCTACGGGTTTCTTTTCTTCCTCAGGTTCATTCATATGTTGATGCCTTTTTTAGTCTCCCTTCTCTTTTTCTGCTGGTTATGTGATAGGATCGTGGTTTTTAATGCAGGGGTCAAGCTTAAGGAAGCTGGACAGTCAGCTGGAACGTTTGTGGGTGAAGTTGCAAAAGATGCAAAAGGTAATGTCAGTGAGGTGGCTGACCGTTTTGGGTCAGTGGTCAAGAATCGATGGGCGCATCTTCGAGAGCCAGCTACTAGGCACATTTTGCAGGAACGTGTTATAACTGCTGCAGCTACAACTGGCATGTTTCTAAGAAAGGGCATTTTAGGGACAAAGGACAAGGTTGTTGTTGGGAAGACAAAAGTTGAAGAGGTAATTTTGCTTCAGAACGAAGCTATTGTTTATTTACAAGGTGCTTACGGAATTGGGACGAAGTTTTATTCTAATGTAGGCAGTGAGCTTTATCTAATTTGACCTCTCGCTCATTTTAGAGGCTATCAAAGGTACTGGCCTGACAATAATACGAATTGGTTGGCAAAAAAAAGCATTGAATAGACATGAAATTTTTTAATTAAGTTAAACAAATATTTGATCATGGTGTGATTCCATGTCAAACTGAATGCTGACGTCTAGATTGATGGTCCCCATATGGCAAAGAATTAAAGTCAACACATTTGGTGGTGAATTCCTGTAGGTGGCGAAAAAGACTGCTCAGAAGAGTAAGACAATATTTACAGACATTGAAAGATGGCAAAAGGTATTGGATTATCTTTTTTTTTTCCCTTTTTTTCTTCAATTTGCTTATTTCTTTGTTTTGCTTTTGGTTACAATGTTTTGATTTCGAAATTTGTTTTTCTCTTTCCCAGGGAGTTGCAAGCACTGATGGTAAAGTTCAAAATTCGCATCTTCTTCAGTGTGGGGAAATGTATCTGAAAGTTTCTTTGATTGAATGAGATGCTAGTCTTACATATAAATAGTTTTTAGCTTGTTAGGTTGTTCAGTATCTTACAAGGCTTAGGAAATGCATAGCCTTGGCTTCTATGGGCCTAGATAAAAGCAATTACCTGGAATAGCAATATAGCAGACTGAAAGTAATGTGCAGCAATATATGTGTGAATATAAATATCAATAGTCTTATTTCCTTCCTGGTTCTCAGTATTTGGAGTTCCAATTGAGATCACTGTACAACGACAAAATTCCACCAGGCCTGTTCCCCATATTCTAGACAGATGTGCAGATTATCTCATTTTTTCAGGTGAGTGATATCAGATTCTGATAAATTAGTTGGTTCTCGTTTATTACTTCAAAATTTCTAGTTAAGGATTAATGATTATTCCTTCAAATTGTTAGGTTTAAACACCACGAATTTATTCAAAGCTGAAGGAGATAAAAAGGTTATGCAGCAATTGGTTTCTTTATACAACCAAGGTCTATATAAGATTCAAATTTGAACTTTTTGTTTCGTCAACTTGTTGTACATCTGTAATTCATTTTCGTACATCTGTTATAGATTCCAATGCATCGTTACCGGAAGGAGTAAACACAATTGACGTGGCAGCACTGACTAAATGTTATCTTGCGAGCCTTCCTGAGCCTCTAACCACATTTGAGCTTTATAATGAGATCAAGAGTGCCCGTTCTAGCATTAATGCTTTGAGAAACACGCTGAAGAAACTCCCTACTGTAAACTACATGACTCTTGAGTTGATCACTGCGCTGCTGCTCCGTGTTAGCGAGAAGTCACTTCTTAACAAGGTATGCAAATACTTGGTGTTTTACAACTTGTCATTTTCTTCCTGTCTGGCAAGATGGCTGCTACCTCAAAGTTTTCTTCTCTTTTTTTTTTTTTTTCATTTTTGTATCTGGTTGAATGAAGTAATCTAAATGCAGTTGGCTGCAATTTCCGTGTACCTTCTCCTGGCCTTATTGTCTCTATCTTTCTTATTTGGCACTCTTTCAAAACAAATTTGAGTTTTCTGTTTGTCAATTATGATACAGGTCATTTTTTGAATTAAATCTGGCAAGTTTGATGGTCTGAATTCTGATGATAATTTCTGTGTAATTTTATAGGATCTCTTGATCATTTATCTGCTTGTTTACATGAGTCTATATAATCCTCATCCATATTTCCATACCGTACCTGCCTGCTTTCTTTTATATCTTTCCATGGCGTTTCTTACCTGGGATAATAAATTGAATGAGACCTTAAATGCCCTGATCCCTTTGAATTAAGTTGAGATAAGATTCTTAGAAACGTATGAAATGAGGATCTATAGGCACACTTGATCGTGATTATGTACCCTTGTGCAGATGGATGCTCGGAGTCTTGCCATGGAAATGGCCCCTGTTATTATGTGGCAGAAAGAGCAAAAGCCAGAATTTTACAGGCAGTATTGGAGTCACTCAGCAAAAGATGCTTCAAAGAAGAACATGGATCCATCACCTACTTACAGTGCGTGGGACATGCTTTCAGGTGAGTGTATCTCTCAATTATTAACCCGATTCTCTAACTTTTCGATATGGTTGTTCCTTGATCTTTACATTCGGTAATTGAACCGTACCAATGCAAAATGTTAATTGTACTCTTATTGATGCAGAAGAGGGTGAAGATATGGATGCTTCCTCTCCCATTTCCCTTGATGATGGTGCCCCAGTCGACATTGGTGCCATCGACGTGATTCAGTGTCTTATAGAGCAACACAACAACATTTTTACAGATGCAAATGAGACTGTTTGGAGGTAACCAGCAATCAATATCATCCCAGACTCATGGTAGCTTGACGATCCGAGAATGTAAATTTGGACATATATTGGACAAATCGAGAATGTAAATTTGTAGTGGTTAGGGAAGGTTTACTTGGAGATTCGTTTGTGTTTGAAAAAAAGTATTAGTTTTGCCCTGACATTTTTCTTCCAGGAAAGGGTTATCAGGACTTGTAATTTATGACCTACTGCTTGTTAAATATTATACCATTATTTCCTTGGTTAACCTTGGTTAATACACCAATATAAAGTCAAAGATTTGTATGATAAATTTAACTAGTTAATGCATTAATATAAAGTCAAAGATTTGTATGACAAATTTAACTGATTAATGCACCAATACAAAGTCAAAGATTTGTATGACAAATTTTAGAAATCTTTGATTAAATTTACAAATCTTTGACTTTGTATTGGTGCATTAATCTAAGGCGATAATAACTTCCTTATATGAGCAAGAGCTTTGTCTCAATTGTTTTTTCCAACCAATATGTAACGAACAAATGAGCTAAAACTCAATATATACTTTGGTTGATGAAATAAATCCTGTCCTCCTCTGGCTCCTTTTCCTGTTCTGGTTATTTCACTATAGTAACATCAAAAGAAAAGGAAAAAGGAATAAGTTCAGGACCATTATAACCTAACATCTCCTTACATGTCATTCGAAGTCTGATCAAGCTTCAGAAAAATGAACCTGGTAGCGTTAGACGTGAATTAAAATAATATCTCTAATTGTGATTAGATACATAATCTGATTAGGTACGGTTTGAAGTCAATTAGTTCAGCTTCGGCTTGAGCAGGTCTAAGTCTATACACCCTTGCTCGACCTTGGTCCGGCTCACCGTCACCAATGACAAGTTTGAAACTACTACGGACGTTAGTATTCCTTCCCCTACCAGTCAAAACTTTGAAAGTACCACAACAAACAGTACATATAAGCACAACAGTTTGTGTCACCATGGCCACCTTCTAAGACTAGAGAAGGACAAGTCCATACCCCATAGTCCAGAGCACCTTCCAACGGTATGTCGTATTAAGATCACTCCACATGCTAAAATGGCGGAAACCCAACAAAGTTCTGATAAAGATATCGAATTGCTTTTCTTTATTATTGGTTTTTGAATTGCCAAATTGCTATATTCAAATGAATCCACAAAAGGGATGTATTCTTTTTTAGTTCCTTAATTTTTGTGGGATGCTGAAGTTTGTCTAGTAAAGGAATTGCTTTTGGAAACCGGACGGAGTTCAATCTTCTTTAACTTCAAGAATTGGGAGAAAAAGTCAGACTTTATCTTTAATTTTGTTTTTTTTTACAAAATTAAGCTTAACCCATCCCGTAAATCTATTATTAATATATAAAGATCTCTGCTTTTTTTTTCTAAAAAAATCTAATGGAAAGAATCAAAGATGATACGAGTAGTAATGCACGTATGATGGGGGATAATTCTCACCCCACTAGTGAAGAAGGTGCATCATCGTCACCTTCGTCGACTTTCAGGTCGACCCTTTTCTTGGACAACGTCGGGGAGGTTCTTCTTTCATTCAATTCCGATGGGTTGTGTTGGGAATTGCTTGATACCCCTCTTAATGTAAGTACCTTATTACTCATACCTTCGCCCCAATAAGATCTTTGCTTTCGATTTCAAGATTATTATGAATCTCTGATTAGCTAGCTGTGATTTTCTGGCGATGGATATATTTGGTTTGTGGCTTGTTATATTGATAAAGCGGGGAAGACTTTTATTTGTTGAGCTTCATCTGTATCAATAATGCATTTCTCGGTCTGGATCATAAGCCCTATGTTTCATGTATGTGAGATAGGTTTTGATACACTTTCTTTTTTTGATTTTTGGTAGTCTTGTTCTTTCTATGACTTTTCTTTTCCGCTCTATAGAAACAAGTAGAAATGTGAACTTCTCCACAGAAATTGAGGGTTTATTTTTTTCTGGGTGTTTAGTACTCTGTCAGATTACGTAGAAGCTCGGTTTTCTTCTACTAATGGCTTTTCATGCATGCTGAAACAGGACAGATCAATATGTTTTGGTCTTAAACTTAATCCTAATTTTGCAACTGAGATCAAATTTTCTGATGTTTATGGCGTGGAGTTCCTGAATTATGGTTTAATTCATGGATATAATTTGCCTAATGTTGGAAAGCATTTCTTGGCTCGAGTTTCTCAAGACTTTGAGGTTTGTTACATTCATATAGCTTATGAGTCATTGTTTAGTTTATTGCATTGCGATCATAGAGGTGATACATTTTTCTTTAAGTTGATGCAGATGTATCGCTTTTCTGTGCATGGATTTCAGAAGTCTAAGACTCAGCCTTGTCTTTGGGTCTTGTCCACATACACTTTTGGTCTCAGTGATTTGAAGTTGTGTAAGAGATGGATTGATCAAATTAATACTTCTCTGGACATATACGTGGGGAGACCAAAGAATCTTCTGGTTTGTCCTACATTCTACAACCAGTTAACAATGATATCATATGGTAGATTTTTCTGGTAAACTAGTTGTATAAATTTCTCCAGAATCTTTTTCTTTTTCACTAGGTTTTTGTTAATCCAAAGAGTGGGAAGGGAAATGGCTGTAAAACCTGGCAGAATGTTGCTCACGTATTCTCTCGTGCAAAAGTAGAAACAAAGGTAATTTTGTAGAGTAATTTGTGTTATTTATTCATTTTTGCTTTATTGGGACACTAGTACTATCCAACATCCCTGCGCTAATTGCTTGTATCATCTCATTGATGATCCTCTTGTTGTAATATAAAAATGTCAAGCAGTTTCCATGTTTTTTGTTGTGAACTGACCTATTGAAGCAGTGGTCTTGAGTTATAATGTCTTTTACAAATCATTGGCCAATTTGTTTGATCTTATTTTTTTGTATCAGGTGATTGTGACGCAGAGGCAAGGACATGCATTTGATGTCATGGCAACTATGGCAAACAAGGAGCTTAATTCATATGATGGTTTCATAGCCGTTGTAAACATCTCATCCCTTAACTTCCATTCTTTCAACTTGACCAGTTATTTGATCAACATCATATATTTATTTTGTACATTTTCAGCAGGGTTGCTCATATAGGTCAAGCATGCTGTTATTTATGGTGATATGCTTAAGTTGTTCAACTTTTACTTGATTGACACTGACATATCTGTTTGTTGCTTTTTTTTTTTGAAATCTGTTTCTCCGCTGTGCTCAACTCTTACAAAATTGTCCATCTGATTCCTGATTTCTGGGTCATTGTTTTAGGGTGGTGATGGTTTCTTCAATGAAATCCTTAATGGGTTCCTTCTGTCTAGGCACAAAGCTCCTCTGCCACCACATCCTTTAGATTTTGCTCGATCTGTTGAGAGTAGTAGCAGTGATTTAGTTCAGAATCCAAATGAGGCAATTGCTGAAACTTCTTATCCATATGAGGACTCTTCTCCTCTACTATCACAAGGAACACTTGGTGGATCAGGATTAGCAAATAATGGTCTGAAACGCCACAGTGACCTATTTATTGTACAGTTTGTAGCTTTGGATGATCATTAACATCTGTACACGTCTTAAATTGCAGGAACTGATGATGGTCCTGGCAACACTGGTTAGTTATCCAGTACTGTAAACACGGGATTAGTTGCTGTTGCAGAGTGTTATTAGTGCTTTTTCACTTCTATCATGATAAGAACCAAAGGAAGCAGATAGAAGTCCATCTGCATTCATTATGAAATGATATTTGACAAGAATTTTTTTTTTTTTGGTTTTGACCACCTCCAGATCAAGAACTTGACTTCTCCATTCTAAATGATCGGATTAGGTTTGGAATTATTCCTGCGGGTTCAACTGATGCTATAGTGATGTGGTAATTTCATCTTATAAACAGTTGTTCGTTTATTCGGGAATATGAATCATTTCTTTTCAGCATACCCTAAGAGACACACATACAAAGAGGGAGAGAGTGAGAAAGAGAGAGGGTATTGCATCAGAACCTGATTGTTTCCTGGTATAGAGCTTTGGCGAGTTAATTTGGTGGACTAGCACATCCAAGTAACTAGTTGGCTCAATCCTTGATCCTTCATGATTGGGATTACCATCAATATCCTACAAGTTTATACTTTGAAAAGGATAAGAGATGAAATGATAAATTCCTGTGGTTTTCCCGCTTTATTTCTGATTAGGCATAATGCTTTTAAATGTAGTCTTTCAAACATAAATATTGTCATATTGATAATACTGAGTTAACTTTTTACAAACAATTAAAGAGAAACATCATGACAATTGGAGCTTTTTTCCATTTGTATACTCATGATTTTCCATTGCGACGATGCATGGTCCGTTATGAATTGTGTGTTATATATCAATGTTTTGCACCAGGTTATATCAAAATTTTCAGTTGGCCTAGCTGATTTGTTTTTGCATTATTGTTCTAATGCAGTACCACCGGGGTGCGGGATCCAATAACATCTTCATTGCACATTGTACTGGGTAAAAAGTTGCACCTTGATATCGCTCAAGTTGTGAGATGGAAGACAACATCTATATCCGAAAATGAGTCTTGTGTACGCTATGCGGCTTCTTTTGCTGGGTAATCTCTAAATCATTGTTCTCATGATTCTTTGAATGATTTCAGCCGTATAAATTTTCTGCTTTATTATGGAGGGAGAGTGAGGCATTGAATACATTGGACGTTTCCATTTATCTGCTCGTTGTCTTCAGGTATGGTTTTTATGGGGATGTCATTACGGAGAGTGAAAAGTATCGCTGGATGGGCCCAAAACGCTATGACTATGCAGGAACAAAAGTGTTTTTGAGGCATAGGTAATCATTTTTCTTTTAATATTTTGCATCCCTT
This sequence comes from Erythroxylum areolatum, assembly GCA_024520975.1. Taxonomy (NCBI): domain Eukaryota; kingdom Viridiplantae; phylum Streptophyta; class Magnoliopsida; order Malpighiales; family Erythroxylaceae; genus Erythroxylum; species Erythroxylum areolatum. The sequence continues at coordinate 72,383,237 of JANIJH010000006.1, read as the reverse complement.
TCTTGAAACTTGTCAAATCTGGAGATTTTCCAATTATATGTTTAAGGTAAATAATAGAAACACTTTGATGTATATATAGATCCATATGGCTCTTATAGGTACTTAGTTTGCATTAATAATTTAAAAGTAGAAACAGCAGTTGATCTTGAAAGTTGGTGCTTCCGTCAAATTTACTCTAAAATTCTGTTCCTTATAGAAGGCCCTGATTTTATCTTCAAGTGATGCACACAGGGCTATTCTTTGTTCAATACTAAAATTAACAGTTATTTCTCTTTGGATTCTCCTTGATCATCAGCTGCAGTATACGTTCTTTAGGGTCAGTTTCTACTTGGACTTTCCTTTATAATGTGCCATGTGAATGTACCATGCGGTAGGCTTAGTCATTTTTTTGCTTGTGATCAATGTTTTATGTAAGCAACACTTGATTGAAGCAAGTTTTGAGATCTTTCTGATTGAAATTATATTTTTGCTCTTCAGGTCATATGAGGCAGAAGTAGCATATTTAGAAACTGAATCAGAAAAAACAGGTCCAACTTTTGATAAAGGCCCTCTGCTTAAAAGGATAAGAGCAGTGTTGCATCCAGATAAATCAGAAAGAATGGTTTGTCGGTTGAACTGTGGTGTCTGTAACACAAACCCAGTTCACCTGTCTACCGGTAGTCCTCATTCAAAGCCGAATCCATCTTCTGAACGTGCTAGATGGCAGAGATGCAAAGGAAGTTTTCTTAGTGTTGGTGCTGCCATAATTTCGAACAGAAATGAAAGAGCACCTGATGGTCTGGTGGCTGATGCACATCTTTCAGATGGTTTCCTGCATCTTTTGTTGGTCCGGGACTGTCCTCGAGCGTCATATTTATGGTATTATGAAAACCTTTGTCTGTTTTATTAGGTTATGTTGTTACAGTGGTGTTATGCTGGTAATGCTTTTCTTTGTCAAGATTCTGATATGTGGTGATTGATGATAATGATGGGACTTCAAATTACAGAATGTGTATCATAATTATCAACAGGCAAAGGAAAACCAACAAAAAGAGAAAAAAAAGACAAAGAATTGAACTAGAATATATTGCTTGCTAAATTATTTCGTTCATACTAGTAGAAAATTACTGTAACCCCGATTTGAACTTGCAGGCATCTTACCCAGCTTGCACGGAGAGGTGGAAGGCCCCTGAACTTTGAATTTGTAGAACATCATAAAGTACGTAACTTCGACTAGTTCGATCTTGTTTTATATCGGTCAGAAAACTAACAATGATGTTTGCAGACTCCTGTCTTCACATTTACTTCTTTTGGCAACGAAAGTATTTGGAACTTGGATGGGGAGCCCTTTCCTGCACACCAGCTGTCGGCGCAAGTACTTCGCGGCCTTGTTAGTTTATTTGCATCTGGTCCTGAAGTATAATTGGTCACACCTTATCAACAGGTCTTTTGATCCTTGTTCTTTATGACCAGTTTTGTACCTTTTGAGCGTTGCATAGTGCCAGGATGACATGTTTGGTTGGGAACCAATTTTTAGGGGCAGGACATGGAAACAGTTGGTGTGTTACAACTGTTTCTTGTCAAATGCTAATGGAGGCAACTGAATTAAATTGAAATAGGAAAGAGAAATAGCAAACAATTGAATAGTTTTTGTATCATAAGATGATTTTCCACATTAAAATGTGAAGGCTATTATCTTTAATCCTTTAAATTTATACATACCATGTCAAGATTGGCAGGAGGTTCGGTAATCTTAGTGCGACTTGTGTCAATTTTCTCCTTTCTCTGATTATCTTTTTCACAAGAATTTACAGGTGAGTCAAAATTTTAAATGCATCCTTAATATGGTATTGCCAGATATGATCAAATAACTTGTTTCACTTAAATTGGTTAGGAGTTTCAGGTTTCGGGTTTGTTTTGGATAAGTATAAATGTTACTCTCGCTTGCAGGCTCAAAATGACACTGCTTCTCAGAGAATTCCAGGAAAATGCATATTGCAGGTCTTAGTCTTCTCTCTTAAGGATTGAGAAATCTTTGTATTTTAATTTAATGAGCCAAGTAAATCAAGCAATAGTTTATCGTTCCGTATCGGATTGGGAACACCATCGGTCATAGACAAATACCGTACGCTACTGTTTTATAACAGATTCGACTTTAGAGACTAAAATATTAGGGATGATAATGAATACATAACACTCATTGCGAGTCCTGTCATATAGGGATAATAATGAATGAGGATGGAAAATGGTTGGAGTTTAAATTCTACTTGGAAAATCTTTGAAATTAAGTTTGAGTTGCACCAAGGGACAGTGAGTTGGTGGATTGGAAGGGTATAGGGTCAGAAGGTCTTATGTTCGATTCCTCCTACCTATACTCTCTCGATTGAGTATGTCGTGCAGGACTTATTTAGTGCGAAATATTCAGGTGATGTGATTTGTAGTCTATTGTGTCAATCCGAAGGTTTATCTAGTGCGCATCTAAAGAGTAATGACTGCAGATTCTTCCATTTTTTTATAAAAAAATTGAGTTTGTTTAGACTTGCATATTTGAAATACTTAAAACTTATTTATTGGACTGTTTTTCTAACCCTAAAACTCAAAACCCAAACCCATACTTAAAACCCTATTACTCAAAATCGTTAAACCCTATTACTAGAAACCCTTTAACCCTCATACTTCACTTGAAAAAATAGTATTAAATGTGTCATTTTTATTTTGAGTCGTAGATATAACAAATAAAAGATAAGATAAGACATGAAAATTAACATTGAGTATAAATGAATAAGGGTATTTGGACTTGGACACCCTTGTTCTCAAATTAGTTACAACTAATGATTAAAAAATTCAATGATTGTGGTTAATTTAATTAAAATCGATTGGTTTATAATTAAAATAAATCAATTGTTTTTATTTAACCGTCTTTTTTTAATTAAGCTCTAACTTTTTTAGTAGATAAGAATAGGCTTCTTTTTAATCTTATTTTTAAATTTTAATTTTATTTAATTTTTATTATATACCAATTTTATGACAGTTTAATACAGATAATATTTTTAAATTTTAAATTTCTTATTTTTTGATTTAATTTTCGATTCAGTTTTTAAAATATCAACTAGGACTTTGAAAAAATTTTAATTCAATTTTGCTATTTTTATGTTAAATCAAAATTATGAACACCGTTTCGTACCGGCTGATATCGGTCAATACGTACCGTACTAGATCAAAATTAGTACGAAACAAAGGATGAGTAGTACCGGGTTTAAATATTAGTCGGTACCCGCTAAATACTGGTCGATTCCAAAATTTTTTAAAAATAGGAAAAAAATTTTGCAAAATTTTCAAAAAATTTTAGAATCCCACCCCCTCCCCCTTGTTTAAGTTTTTTAATTAGTTATTTTATTTATTTCAACTTTTATAATTATTTTAAATTTTAAATTTTGTTTTTAAAATAATAATAAATATTTTTATTACTACTAATAATATGATAATGATCTATTTTGTATAATATTACAATTGTATAATACAACAATGAACTATTTTGTAATTTTTAAAAAAATTCATAAACTATTTCATAAATTTAAAAAATAACCTGAAATGGTACTTGGTATTAACCGGTAGTGGTACAGTACCATACCAGAATCCAATTTAGTACCAAGTCTGGTACGATATTTATAACATTGGGTTGAATTTGTTAGATTTTTTTTATCATTCCTACAATACAATGAAAAGATCATATTTTATTAATTCTTTAACTTTAGAGCATAATGCAGTTTTGAATGAAATTATTCTTTAAATATATGTATGTTAAATCTTTGCAAGTTTGAAATCAACCATACTAAAATGTTATAACTAATATATTCAATTTAAATAATTTAAATTCTTAAATTACCTAAATTTGTATGATTCTTTTTACCTTCCACATTTTGTGGGCAGTGCCGACATCCGACGTTGTGGTTGTGGAACCTTAAAAAGTTGGCAATATACGTGGAGAACTTCTTTTAATAGTCACTCAAAAGGTTCCCCAAACCTAAGAGGACCCGACCACTACCTGCTAACATTGGAACTTTGTCAATTTCACACCAACCATCAAAACTGGTAAGATTCCTGCCAAATCGAATTTTTAATATAAAGTTATTTTAAAATTATAAATAAATAAAAGGGTTATCGAATATAATAAAATGAATTTCTGAAATTATTTTTAAAACGTCTATCAACATCATCTCACTATTGTAAGTAAACACACCAATGTCATTGACAGGCTTGGTTATAATGTCTTGTTGTTGTTTAAGTTTGAAAAAAGTATTCAAATTTAATTAAGTTCTGATCAATTCAAACTGATCTAATTACTGTCTGAAGTATAACAACACTTTAGAATTCTGCTAAACCTTATCCTTTTGTCATTCAGTCCAAGCTTCACAGCCCACAGCATTCTATTAAAGACAAAAATTAAAAATCCTCTAAGGATCTGGTTGTTGAAGATTCAAACCTATAAACTAGAGAATAATAGTCAAAGGGTATCCACCAGATCATTCATAATTGATAAGACTTGCAAGAAAATTATTGGAAACCTTTGAAATTGTGTAAAATTATGATAATTAGGTTTGACTCTTATTTTTCCTAAACCCCTTAAACGTATGGGACGTGATGATCTACATAAATATGTGGATGAGATGGACTTAATCAGCATAAGTGACACAGGTAATTTCATCTACAAACATACATGGTATTGATAAAAAGTTTTGGAATAACCTCAACTAAGATTCATGTGTTAAAAGGATGATTAGACTTTAGGTTAGATTATAAATGGAGGTGATGATCTACATAAATGTGTGGATGAGATAGATTAGAAAAGTACAAGTGACACAGGTCTATTGATAAAAAGTTTTGTACCTTAACTAAGATTCATGTGTTAAAAGATGATTAGATTTTAGGTTAGATTATAAATGGAGGTAATGATCTACATAAATGTGTGGATAAGATGGACTGAAATAGTATAAATGACACAGATGATTTCATTTGCAAACATATATGCTATTGATAAAAAGTTTTGTACCTCAACTAAGTTTCTTGTGTTAAAAGGATGATTGAACTTCAGGTTAGATTATAAATGAATTGGTTTATTAATTAATTGATTAATTTTTATAAACTAATTAATTTTTATAAATTAAAATAAAATATATTTTAAATTATTTTATAATAGTTTAATATCAATTCAAATTTTAAGTTTTAATTTTTATGTTACGGATTTAACTTTTGATTTTATTTTTAAAATATTAATTATGAAAGATATTTTGGCCCACGAAAGGAGGTGAATTTATGTTAGCTAAGAAAAAAAGGTGATCTTCCCAACGTCTCCATCAAAATAAGAGAACAAGACAAGTCCACAGCTTTTGGTCAATTTATCTTTTCTTTCATCTGCTAGTTAGGAGATGCCAAACGCGTTGATTTGTTCTTTAGCTTTCTACCTTGTGAAACACCAACGTGCGGACCCTCCGTGGGCCTCTTTTCCCAAGGTTCCTATCATCGTTACCTTTGACAGGAAGGAAAGTTCAGAGGACGATGATGTTGACAGAGGTTTTAAGAAAAGTGACATAACATCTCCTGTAATTTTTTTTAAAAAATCCTGTAATTTCATACTTGTCGTTTGATGATGAAGATGTTTGACAATTTCTAAGATTACGTAAGACTCTTCCAGATGAGTTTTCGGTTGAGATCCTTCCGATTTTTAAGAAACTTTCCTGATAATTCGTAGCCCACAAAAGGTAAAAGATCTGTTAGAAAGATCCAATCTTTGTTTCCTCAAGTGTTCTTGCCCTTTCATATTATAAGTTGAAACAGGATGTCACGAAGAAGAGAGATAATGAGCTCAAGAAGCCATTAAAATGGCGTGTCAAAGCTGTAAAATATCAAAGAAAAATAAAAAATAATGAGTTTCCCATGAACCATTGTCACTGTTAATCATAGATTACTAATAAATGGTCAAAAAGATATGTGGAACGTCAACTTGACTCTTATGCCAATCTGAAAGGCAGTAATTATTTGGCGATGAAAGGGACTGTTTTTAATTTCCCCAAACTAATCCTTTTTGCGTCTGCTCAAGAATCAAAGCTACAGCACACAAAAAAAGTCTCCTTAAGCACTTCGAATTCCACGATTCTAGAGCTGAACTACAAAGTCATTGTCACTTGCTCTGAGACCCTACACGGTCTCCAAGTTCTAAATATTGTATCAGGAAAGAGGAGCACACAGAACACGAGTTTGTTAGAGAAGACCAAGTTACCTGGCCTAGCTATGGCCCCATAGTTAATGCTAAGAATTGCCTGCACTTTTCCAGGAGAAGAAAGATTGCCCATTTTGTGCTTATCCTGAATACTTCTCCATTTAAGTGCCGATAGAGCTTGATGTTGGTTTCAACTGCTGGTATGTCTGGTTGCTCCTCTGTTTCTTGTTTTCTGAGTTCCCCCCCAATCTGTTATTGTGAAACCGAATTGATTTCTTTTCGTAGACTGATTTCCTCAAAGTTTCAAGGCCGAAGTGTCTAAATTATGGGAAACTTGACTCCAGGTCTTTCTCTTTTATTCTGATTCCTGATAATCGGTTTTGCTGCAACTTTAATTGTGGGTTTGTTTTCTGCAATTTTCACTGTGTGATATGGCCATTCGAGAGTCGAGGAATGATTTCTGTATTCGAATGGAATGAGACAATAACGACGCAGAGGACCACATAAGGGAAGAGAATGCGGACATTTTTTTTAAAGGGTCCGGTTCAGACACGTTTCACCAGAACTTTCACACAAATAATTCCGTCTCTGTTCATCGTTTCTATGTCCTATCTTAACTTCTGGTTATCTGTTTCTCTACTCTGAACTTGTCAATGTCTCGGGTACAGGAATGCTTTTTAGATTCTTTTCACGGTGTCTTTGTTAGTATAGTTCGTAATTTTATAGTTTGGCGAGTGTAGATTCAGGATTACTTCATAATTGCACAATCTGAATACTCTGAACTCTGGCTATTTCTTTGCTTAATTTGTTAGAATGACTCACCAACCCTTTGGTTTCTTTATTCTGGTGGCTCAGAAGATTCACCGAGTTCTGTAGTAAAGGGGGATGGTGAGATGACTGAAGCTCAACATGTTACTGGATTGCCACCTCCACCGCCGCCATTAACTGTCGCCGTAGCCATTGATGGGAAGAAGAAGAGCAAATATGTAGTAAAGTGGGCATTGGAGAAGTTTATTCCTGAGGGAAAAGGTGTATTCAAGTTGTTACATGTCCGTCCAAAGATTACTAAAGTTCCAACACCAAGTCAGGATACTTTTCTATGCAGAATCACAGTGTATTTAAGTAACAGCAATCCTGTACTAATCTTTGTTGTTCTTTCTGTTCATCTGGTTTTTGTTTTTGTGTTAGTAGTGGGAAACTCCATTCCTATATCCCAAGTTCGAGAAGACATAGCAGCTGCTTATATTAAGGAGACAGAATGGCAGACAAGTCAAAAGATTCTTCCTTTCCAGAACATCTGCATTCGACAAAAGGTCGGTTCACGTGATTATTCTTGAAATTTCACGAACTAAATCATGAACAAGTCAAGTAAAATTTGCTTTCGAACATAGGTCCAAGCAGATATTATGATCGTTGAATCAGATAATGTGGCAGAAGCAATAGCACAGGTGGTTTCTGATCACAATATCAACAAGCTTGTAATAGGAGACTCCTCCCCTGGCATCTTCTCAAGGTATGTGAATTCTGTTTATGCAGGCCTTAATGTTAAGATTTGCCCTTTAGTTCCTACTTCCTCTCATGGACTACTATATAATATTTTCAGGAAACTTAAGCTGTCATCTAAAATCTCAGTTTGCACTCCAAGTTTTTGCACGATCTTCGCTGTTTCTAAAGGAAAGCTTCAATCCATTCGACCGTCTGATTCAGAGACAAATGGAAACTTTAGAGATGATAGTAGTTCCGTAAGTTCTACTGCCACTACTTCAGGTCTGACTTCAAACTCTCAAACGGGTAAGTTGGCTCTTGAGGTTTAAGCAGCCAATGTATTGTCTAAAAAATTTTACAGCCCAGAAACTATTTCAGCACACATTGAATCTTTTGTTTCCTGGAATGTGCAGATATTTCAGTTGCATCATACTCGAATTTGCAATCTCTTTCTCTACCGATGCAGCGGTTTCAGGCTCTTTCAACCATAAACAGGGGTGTTATACATTCAAATATAACTTCTGGGGAGACCGATGATTCAAGATGCCAATCTCTAGATACTGAAGAAAAAAGGAATTCTGTTAGTTCATGTCACAGTGGTTCAGAATATGAAGTTCAAATGAGTCAGAGTTCTAGTTCGACAAGCTTACCCACTGATTACCCGTTATCTGATCAAGCTTCCAAGTCATATGCACCCACGGACTGTTCAGCATCTGATAGTCAGGTTACTTTCTCATTTTCTCTTACATTACGTGAAACTTCGTGCAGTTCCACCAGTAGAACATGCTAATTTTTTTAATTACATTGCAGGAGAACATTAATCTTGAGCTAGAAAAACTGAGGATTGAACTTAGACATGCTCGAGGCATCTATGCAGTAGCACAAAGTGAGGCAATTGAAGCTTCTAGGAAGGTAGGCAAAACTACCCTTGTTTTGTATACTAGTTATCACCTCTGTAGGTGTTGAGGGAACATAGAGGTTCTATATTCTTGGATTCGATTAACGTGTTCTACCTCGAATTCAGCTGAACGACCTTAATAAACAACGGTTAGACGGAATGATAAAGCTCAAGGAAATCAACTACAGGGAGGAGAAAGTCAGAGAATTGGCAAATCTAGAGAAGGAAAGGTGTGAAGTTGTAATAAAGGAAGCTGAGTACATGAGGCTTCAGGCCGAAAGAGAAGCTTCACATCGGGTAGAAGCAGAGATTAAAGCCATGAGAGATGCAAGAGAGAGAGAGAAACTTGAGGAAGCTCTTGTAGGTCCTGCACCTCAATACCAAATGTTCGCTTGGGACGAGATCGTATCTGCTACCTCATCATTCTCAGAAGAACTTAAGATTGGAATGGGAGCTTATGGAACTGTTTATAAGTGCTCACTGCATCACACAACGGCAGCAGTGAAAGTACTTCACTCAAAAGACAATCACAATGCCAAACAATTCCAGCAGGAGGTAAGAAAGTTTCAGGATTTTCCCAAAACCATTCATTCATTCCTGTTAATTGCAAAGAAATGGTAAATTTCTTCAATCTGCGATGGATACTCAGTTTGCTTCATGTTTCAGATTGAGATCTTGAGTAAAGTTCGTCATCCACACTTCCTCATCCTTCTTGGTGCTTGTCCTGAGCGTGGTTGTCTGGTGTATGAGTATATGGAAAATGGTAGCCTGGAGGATAGATTGTTCAGAGTGAACAACACACCATCAATCCCATGGTTCGAAAGGTTCCGAATTGCTTGGGAAGTAGCCTCAGCTCTTGTGTATCTCCACAACTATAAGCCAAAGCCAATTATCCATCGTGATCTGAAGCCAGCCAATATCTTGCTTGATGGAAATTTCTTAAGCAAGATTGGTGATGTTGGCCTTTCGACAGTACTACAATTGGATGCTTCTTCTGTATCGACCTTGAACAAGGATACAGGACCAGTTGGGACACTAAGCTACATGGATCCTGAATATCAGAGAACTGGATTGATCTCAGCCAAGTCTGATGTTTATGCTTTTGGCCTAGTGATTTTGCAGTTGCTGACTGCAAAACCCGCAATGGCATTGACACATACAGTGGAATCAGCAATTGATGATGGTTGTCTAGTGGAAATTTTAGATTCAACAGCTGGTAGCTGGCCACTTCAGGAGACAGAGGAGTTGGCTAAGTTGGGTTTAAGCTGCTCGGAGTTACGACGGAAGGATCGACCGGACCTGAAAGAGCATGTACTTCCTGTCTTGGGGCGATTGAAGAAAGTTGCTGACACAGTCCGAGATTCAGTTTCCAATCCTCAACCCAACCCTCCTTATCACTTCATCTGCCCAATACTCAAGGTATGATCGATCATTCAATCTGCTAACTCCAACCAAAAATGTACAGTTCTTTTATCAGTCAAAAGCTTGTTTTGATCATCGTTGTAACAGGTTATTGTTTCTGATTTCAGGAAGTAATGAAAGATCCTTGTGTTGCTGCGGATGGTTACACCTATGATCGTAAAGCAATCGAGCAATGGCTTGAAGAGAATGATAAATCTCCAATGACCAACTTATTATTGCCAAATAGAAACCTCTTACCAAACTATACACTTCTGTCTGCGATAATGGAATGGAAGTCCAAAAGCAACCAAGAACAATTGTCTTGTCTCTCCGGTAGGACATGAAATTCTTTTATGATCCTCCTAAGGTTATCTTGTAAATTTGATTACCGGTATTTTTTTTTTTTCCTACAACATTAATCTATTGTAGATCGTCACGTAAATCACATTAACAAAGAACTTAAAACATTTTAAAGTTCCTTTTTAAAATGTAAGCTACAGTCAATTCAAAATTTATAAATAAACTTACAATTTATTTAAGATAATTGTTTGTTTTTAAAAAATTAATTATATATTTATATAATATTGTTTATTTAAATCTTATTAAAGTTATGAATTTTAAAATATTTATAAACTTAATTAGTATTATATTTATATATTTATAAGAGATAATTTTTAAAGTAATTTTTGTAAAATTTATTTGATTTCAATAAATGATTTATATTTTATAAAATCAGTAAAAATTTTAAAAAATTTTAAACAAACAATTGCAAATGATGTAATTATAATAACAAAAGCTTTTCCTTTTAACAAAATGTTGTAGACCAAGAAGTTAAAAAAGATAACAAAAATTCCAATATCGAATATTCAAAACAAACATTACAATGAAGTCGGAACCCTAGCCTCCTTCTGCAACCACCTGCAATCCTCCTCCGATGCCCTCCACTTCTCCGTCCACCGTCGTCCCATCCCATATTGTCCCTACCTATCAACTCCACCAACACTCCTTCTGAATGCCCTAGTCATTACTGTTTTCTTCTCTGCTTCCTTTGCTATTTCACAAAACACTCACCTCCCTCCATTTCGAAAACCTGCTCTTGACCCATTTCCATTGCTCCTCTGTTGGATCCTGTATTAAAATACCAACAGATTAGGGTTTCATAAAATGGAAACGGACTTTCCTCCATTATCTTCTTCTCTAAAAATTGCTAACCTACATGCTACATCCTCTTCCCCCTCCCAATCTTCCATAGCCCATTTTTCCTCTCCACCCCTCTCTAAAAATACCCCTCCCTCGACCTTAGATTTTCAGTCCTTTTGTGGAGATTGAAGGAAACTAATGGTGACTGCTAGCCTAGATATTTTATAGGAGGGAGCTAGGAATGAGAGTCTACCCTAGTTGTTTTTTTATAGACAAAAGACATGCCTTTCTAGTGATACAAGCTTGGACTTAGAGGAATCGGAAAGGAAGAGGTTTAATGGAGGTAATGCTCACTGAGGAGGATAATATGATCTTCACTTTCTCTTCAAAATTAGAAGCACAAAAGGTAATTGAAGAAGGTCCTTGGCACATTTCTCAACTCCACTTATTTCTTCAAATTTGCCAATTAGGAATGGAACTAGAAAAAATTAGAATGAAAGACATTCCCTTATGGGTGAACATTCACAATATTGCTCTAGAATATTGGACTACTAACGGCTTGAGTATACTAGCTAGTTACTTGGGGAAACCTATATGTATGGATGAAAACACCGCTTTGAGGAAAAGGGTCGAGTTTGCTAGATTGTGTGTAAGTATGGACGTTTCTAAAGAAATGAAAGATTGCATTTCTATCTTAAGGTTGGCAAATGAGCATTCTCTTAGAGGGGATAGAGTTATGATAACGTACCAATAGAAACCATCTCTCAAAGCTCAACGTAAAGAATAGAAACCTACTGGAAGAATCTTCACTAGAGGAGACTATTGGGAGGTGATGGGTATAGAAAAGTATGATTCGAAAGAAAAGAAAGATGGTGAGGAGGTTGAACAAGTAGCTGAAAATCCTGAACCAATTCAGTTGAAAAAAGATTCTCTTCAAATCAGCAGTTTATTCACATTAAGATTTACTTCAAAATGGAAAACTCTAGTATTTTAGCTACTTTTGTTTATGGTTTTTGTTGGATTGCCTAAGGCCCAGGTATTCACAATACGTAGCGGAATGGACCATACTAGGAGTGCAAGAAGAAGAGTCCATATGTGATATGAATTCGGGAAAAGAATAGATTCCTTATTATCCACGGTTTATTAATAAGGAAGTTCTTAAAATCCTGAATCCATATCAAATATGGATACTTTTGTGGTTTCCAATTCTTAGAGTCTTTTAGAATCCTTATCTAATAAGGAATCTATTCTTTTCTCGAATTCATATCACATATGGACTCTTCTTCTTGCACTTCTAGTATCCTTGTCAAACATGGATACTTGTGGTTTCCTATTCCGAATCCAGGTCTTACATGGCAGAAACCCTAGCAGCCGTCACCTAGGCATCCTCGGCCATAACCCTAGATGCCACCTTTGAAGGAAGTTTCGAAAATCAACATATGTCATGGCCGATACATTTTTGGCCGAGACAAACATGATAGAAAAATCTCCATGCTCGAACTCTTCCTTTGGCCGAAACAAGCCATAACTGAAATACATCTTGATGTAATCAACTTCCATGGTCGAAATTTCTTTCTTGTCATATATTCACATTAGTACCAAGAGAATATACAAATCCGAAATCATATTCCTATCATGCATCCAAATCTGTAAGTACATGTAATCAAAACATGCATATTTTCGACTATACCGAAGCACATAACCTGGCTCTGACACCACTGTTGGATCACCTATGGCCCGGGTATTCACAATACGCAGCCGAATGGACCATACTACACAGCAAGAAGTATAATCGAAAATTATATCATGTACGAAATTACCTTTTGACACGGATTGGTACTTGTTTCTTTTTCAGATTTGTAGACAATGCAGTGCGCGAACGTCCTCTACTGGTATCCACACGAGGATAAACGATCTGGGCAGTAGCTAATGTGTGCTAGCACGTTTCAAAATCCTTTTTAAATGCCACACAATTTTTCTCTCGGAAGAAGAATGCAACTAGGTCTAGATGGCTAGGGTTTTCGTCTCACATCTTATGAGACATAAGTTTCTCTATTTGTGGAGAAAACCTAATCCCTATTCTTATTAGGAATAAGAACATCATAATCCTAAATCCATTAGAATTATTGAAGCCTAATAAGTTTCAGCCCATATTATATCTTATATAATAAAAGCCCGACAACTTAATTCAATCTAGCCCAATAAATATATCCACATATATTT
>JANIJH010000006.1:72314311-72327084 GCA_024520975.1 Erythroxylum areolatum | reverse complement strand
TAATAATTAGAAAATTGATTAGTTGTCTTTTTTATAATCATATGCTTTCATTTACTAGCTTAGAAAATTGATTAGTTGTCTTTTCTTACACCTTAGCTTAGATTAGATTTCCTTAATTATGATGAGTCATGACTCATTCCCAACCAAATATCAAACCCTTAACTAACACAATTGAGAATTGACATTTATTTCAAAATTTAGATACACAACAAATACAACCAATTGGTCCAATTCAATTCAATTCAATATTTAGAATTTCATTTCATAAACAAACACAACTCAATTTATTTCATACACAACAATAACCAATGGATTATTGGGATACTCCAATTCATTTCATACACAAGTCACAAGTCACAACTCACAACCCAATTCATTTCATCCACAACCCAATTCATTTCATTTCATGTTCCCCTCCATCATCAGGTCATCCAACAACAACACAAAAATCCATCAACACTCCAATAGTCCAACCAACTCCAACACCAAATAGCAAATTCATCATCGGATCATCAACCAAAACCATAACCAAAACACAATAAAAATTTAAATTCAGAAATTTTCGAAATAAAAAATGCAAAAACCAACTCGGGTTTGGCGGGTCGTCAGGTTCTATCACGGGTCAGTGTGTGGATCGGTCTCCGATGGCTTTAGACGCGTCTCCGGTGGTGCGGTGCGGTGGCTTCACGTGGAGGAGGTGGTGGCCCGTGGAGGAGGAAACATCGTCGAGTTTGATGTCTTCGATGGAGGATGAGGCGATGTCGCAACTCGCGATGACCGAAGGAGAAAAGGAGAAGACGTGACGACGAGAAGAGGACAGAGGCGGCGACGATGAGGTAAGACCAAGAAGTGAGAAGATGAGAGGAGAAAAAGCTTAAGAGAGAAGAGTGGAATCGCGAACAAGAAGAAGAAGTCGGGTTTGGGGAGAAAAATTAGGGTTAGATTTGTGAAAATTGCAAACCAGTCCCTGAAGTTTCAAATTTTTTACGGTACTGGCCGATACCTTCCGATACTGGAAACTACCGGTATCGATCGGTATTTCAGGCCGGTACCATGGTGGTCGATTCCGTTTTGGATTTCGGTCGGAACTAGCCGGAACGGAACAAAATCCGCATCACTGAATGGAAGGGCTAATCCTGAGATACTGTAACAGTCAGAATTGCAAAAATAGTAATCTTTGTAAGTACTAATGCAAAAATAATAGCTATTCTGGCTTTTGTGTAAAAGTTAAGATCTTTGGAAATTTAGGATACTTTTAAGTGTAATTTTTTCTTTTTTTATTTTGGTTTTATCCTATCTGATTGTTTTAAGAATTCGTGCATTAGATGTTTCACGTCATTATAAAACATGAGTTCCTTTTATCTTGGTGCGAGGAGTGAGTTCACTCCTCACTCAATCACCTGGGAGAAGAGTATCTTTTGCTGGAACTACTTTAAGGAAGATTGGAAATTTTCTTTAAGATCATAGACTTGAAAGATGAGAAGAAGGAGAAAGAAAATACTTTTATTCACATTCTTTTCTCTAAAGCGTACTAGTTATAATGTACAATAAGAGAAGAAATCCTAACAGTTAATCTTACAACTATAATTAGAAGTTTAATAATATATTTGCAATTATACAATCCCAACAATTATGTAGAAAAAATCTCAACACTTCCCCTCAAGTTTGCGCATAGATGTCATGCATGTTCAACTTGCTAAGAAACTTTGAGGACACGTAATTTGAAAGTACTTTGGTAAGAATGTCAACCAATTGAACCTCAAACCAAATCTTGGATAACTCCACATTTTTTTCATCCAACTTTTCCTTAATAAAGAACCTGTCAACTTTAACATGCTTTGTTCGATCATGTTAGACAGGATTGTGAGTTCCATCACAAGCAACTTTGTTGTCACAATATAGACTAATTGTGCTGAACCCCAAACTTTTCTTGGAAGTTAGAACTATTATAAGTGAAAGGTTGGAAGTTAAAAGTTGGAAGTTATAAGTTGAAACATGTTCACTGAGTATGATTCAGTGTTTTAGCCATAACTTTTTCTCTAGTTATCCAAAGGAGATGATTTTTAATTTGGAGTAAACTAGAGACATAGTGCTACAAATTGTCTAATGAAATCGAGTTTTAATTTAGTCTCTAAGAAAGTCACTTTTTGGATAGAATTTGAGCATAGAATACTATTTCAGTATAAGAATAGTTCGAAAAATGTTTGAGATATAACTTTCAGATTTTTGATCTAAATTGAATGATTTTGATGTCATTAGAAAATTGAGACAATGAGGAATATTTTCCTAGAAGGAAGTATTATCAAATTCCTTCAATTACCTAATCAGAAAAGGTCTTGATTTTTGGAAGAAGTTAGGCAATGACTTAATTGAATTTTAAGGTCTTAATAGAATATTTTTATGGAGTTAATTAGCATGTTAATGTGAGTAAGATTATAAGACATGGGTTATATTGAACTGAGGTGGCAAGATTACATGAGGGGCAAAATTGGCAAGTCACTTAAGCATTTAAGTTGCAAGGCAAATAAGGAAGGGTAGAAGGGTCTTTGTGCACTCATTAATGGCATAATTGTAATAAGAAAGGTT
This sequence comes from Erythroxylum areolatum, assembly GCA_024520975.1. Lineage (NCBI taxonomy): Eukaryota > Viridiplantae > Streptophyta > Magnoliopsida > Malpighiales > Erythroxylaceae > Erythroxylum > Erythroxylum areolatum. Next base: position 72,324,498 of record JANIJH010000006.1, on the reverse strand, counting down.
GTTTGGCTTTTAAAGGAGAAGCATGAACGAAAATGGGAGAGAAGAAACAAAGAGAAGAGAGAAGAAGGGGAGATCGTGGAGATGAGGAGAAAAAGAAGAAAGAGAAACTAGGTTTCATTTTTGCTTGGCTTTCAAGAGGAAATTTGAGGTTGCTCAATAAGGGAAAAAGGAAGAAGAAGATGAGAGCTTTCATTAGAGCCAAGAAACTCTTCATTTGGTGAAGGATCAAGGTAAGACCATTTTTATTAGTTAGATTTTTGAAAGAGTTTTGGTTCATATAGCTTTAAAAAATGTATGGGTTTAAGGATTCTAAGATAAATTTTAGAGAATATGTCTTATGAGTTTCTCAATTAGAATGTCTATTGATTTGGAGATTTTTGTCAATGTTGAAGAAAATCAAAAGGGGCAAGAGGAGGAAGAGTAAAGGCTTTTTTAGCAAGATTTTTAAGCAAGGAAATATGGTGGGTTCCATGTTTATAATAGAATAAATAAGCCACTTTTATTTTCTTTAAATCAAGGAAATTTAATGATTTAAATTGCATCATAAGTGTTGCATTAATTGTGTCTTGAACGAATTGTGGAATTGCTACATGTCTGATATGTGAATTGGGTGATGATTTATGAAAATGATTTCTTTGAAAGGATTACATGTTTATGAAAACATGTTTTTGGAAATTGTTTTCAAAATACCTCATGTTTATAAAAAATCAAGCTTCGAAAAGTGCCATTTTGGGTAACAAGTTTGCAATACATGTTATATGGGTTTGTGGTAGTCCCTCAAGAACCGTCACGTACACGTTGACCAAGAAAAGGCTTCTCCCACCTGCTCACTAGTGGCACGGAGCTCCCTCAAGGACTCCCTCAAGAATTCACAACTACACAGGACCACTATATGGAAATGTGTAATGCATCATGTTTATGGATCTACCCAAACCATTCTAATGTGTCTATGTGCTTAGGATATACGAACAAGTTGATGCATTCATGTTTTGTGGTTTGTAAATGTGACTACATGATGAGGTTTTTGAGAAACAAATGTTTTATGGATTTCAACAAGAATTTTCTATGAGAATGAACTTTTTGAACGATTTTGCTTGTTATTCGTTATAAGCATGTTACCCACGAGCCATAAAGTTCACCCCCACTCTCTCTCCCCAATTCAGGTGATGATCAAGAGATCAAGTAAAAGTGAATCAAGGCATAAATCCAAATTTGCATGTTTTGTTTTATTTTGGAGTAATGTATGTAAAACAAAGCTGTAATTGCATTTTGAGGAATTATCTTTCAAGCATCTTGTGTAATTTGGGGATTTTGGAATGTTAATGTATTAATGATGTAATATGGCTTGAAATGTCATTAAAGTTTGTAAAACTCTTAATTTATGATGTTGATGACAAAGAGATTTGTGTATGGACATGAAATGTGAATTTGTATATGGATGACTATGATGAATGTTGAGCATGAATGGTTGGTACATATACATATATATACACATCAGTGAGATGTTATGGAAAAGACACATAGAAATTTTGAATGATGAGATGTAGCTAAATGTGACAAGTTAAATGAGCTAAGATATAAGAATGGATGAAGAAATGTTGGAATTTAAATGTTTATAAGATGAGGTGGAGTTGAAATATGAATTAATTATGGATGAGATCAACTTGGAATTAGGTGCACTTGAGGAAGTACCAAATTGAGATGATGAACCTTGAACATGAACTATTGCTATATATATATATATATATATATAAGTGAGACACCATGGAAAAGAGAGATAGCAATGTTATGAATATAGAGGTGTTGTTGAATATGAAGAGTCAAACGAATTGAGGTTGAGAGTTTGATAAATTCGAATTGGTAGTTGAATTGTTATGCATGAGGTGCAATTAAGGAAGTGAAGTTGGGATAAATTTTAAGTTTTCATGAGGGTAAAATGTGTGTTTTGACTTCAGAAAAAATTTTGTATTAATCTATGATGATTTTGACCAAGTTGTCTAAAAAGAAGTTATAGATGATCCTTTTAGCTTTCCAACGATATAAAGTATGTCAATTTTGGGTATCGGAGTTGAGAGATATGAACAGTATAAGTGATGATGTTGCATAGGAAGCATGAACATGATAGCTATGGTGAATGATGAGATTTGTGGTATGTGATGAGTCATTGAGATGATATTTGGGAGTTTTCATGAAATCATTTTGGTAATGGGATGTTTAAGAAGTGATATTATATTAGAAGAAGTGAAATTGGAAAGATTAAGAGTGAATATGAGGTTATATTGGATGTAGGAAGCATTGGAGAGGCTTTAGAGGGGTTTTGGGAACCCCTATGTCCGTTAGACAGACTTTAGGTCCATTAAACGGACCTTCACGGCCAAAAAGGCCTCCCAAACTCAACAATGTCTGTTAAACAAACATGGATGTCCTTTAAACGAACATTCACGGATCAGCTTCAATAAATTACGATTTTTGATGCTTTCAGAGGTAGAATCTCGCTTTATGGTCTTCATGAAAGTTGGAGATCTAGAAGTGTACTTTCAAATAGCATAAGAATGAACTCAATCATACATTTTAAAAAAAAGTTATGACAATTTCTCCAAGAGAGGTATAGAATGATTAAGGACATAAATATGTTGGTTTCTTTTAGCCATAACTCCCTCATCCGACCTCCGAATGAAGCGATTCTTGAAGTGATAGGTTCTTAACACATGTATCTATCTCCCCATAAAAATTGGTATCTTTTAAAGCTAATTTGAGAAAGATTTATGGAAAAATAGTGAGGGGTCGGTTTAGAGAGCATGATTGGAGTATGAACACACTTTAGCTTTTCAAGCATATCTTGATCTTTAGAGCTCCAATTGAGATAGTTCTTGCTTCAAATTAAACTAGAGATCTAAAGCTACCATTTTTGTGAAGAAGTCAAATTTTGATTTTGGCGATTGGCTAGTGTGGGCTCACCACCCTTGTGAGATGACGGCTTTGGAATAACCCTATAAGTTTATAAGCTCAAGGGTTTACGATTCCGGATATTGGGCTCTGAAAATGGGGTCCAACAAATTGATTGCTTTAGTGGATAACCTAAATCCTGTAAAAATAGTTTGAGCCACAAAGCTTCACAAAGACCAAGTGCTATACCTTTGAATTCAGCTTTTGCACTTAAACAAGTAACCACATTTTGTTTTTCACTTCTCTATGTGACCAGGTTACCACCTACAAATGTGAAGTAGCTAGAAGTTTAAAGTCTATTTTCTATCGATCCAGCCTAATCAACATCTGCATACACATATATACTTTATCAATATATATTTTTGGTAAACAAAATTCCTTTTCCTAGAGCAGATTATAGATAACTCAAAATTTTCATGACTGCCCTCATATGTTGTTCTCCAGATTATGCATAAACTAATTAACAATACTCAACGCATAAGGTGTGAGCCAAGTACATTAGTCTTCCTACAAGCCTTTGATATTTTCCTTTATCAATTAGTATTTGGTTTGCTTCTATACATAACTTCAAGCCTTCCTCAACTAGCGTATTAGCTAGTTAACATATTGTTATACAAGTTTCCTATAATAACCCTAATGCATATTTTCTTTGAGATAAAAAATTTTCTTTCCTTCATCTAAAACTTCAATCCTAAGAAAATATTTCAAACAACCAAGATCTTTCATTTTAAATTCTCTAGACAAGCATTTTTGTAGTTTCTTTGGACCATCTGTCGTCACGACCAAGTCATCCATATATACAATAGGAGTAGTGATTTTACCTTACCTTCTTTTCAAGGATCAAGTGTGTTCAAAATTGTTTTGATAATATTCGAAAGTTATTCTTTTTTAAAAAATATTCGAAAGTTGTCATATACCATGTGAACCTTCCAAAACCATGCTCTTAAAGACTACTTCAACCCGTATAATGATTTCTTCAATCTATAAACCCTTTTACTTTGCCTTTCTGATACCATACAACTTGGTGGAAGCTCCGTATAGATTTCTTCAGATAAGTCCCCGTGTAAAAAAAAGCATTCTTTACATCAAATTATTGCAAAGGCCTAATCCAAGTTTGTAGCTAGGGATAATAATTCTCTAATAATATTGATTTTAGCTATAGGAGCAAATATCTCTAATGTAATCAATTTCATAGGTTTGGGTATATCCCTTGGCCACCAATTTTGCTTTGAACCTTTCAAATGTGTTACCTGCATTGCATTTTACAATGTAAACCTATTTGCATCCAATCGACTTCTTCCCTAGCATTTAACAATCTCCCAAGTTTTATTCTTTTGTAAAGAGTTCATTTCCTCATTCATTGTAGCTCTCCACCTTTGAAAATCTAAAGCTTCCTGCATATTGTTAGGCATAATTATAGCAGATAACTAATTTACAAATGAATTATTTTATTCCAACAGATTATTATTTGACACATAATGACTAATGAGATATTTAAGTCTACTTGAAATTTCAAGTTCATATGTAGGCTTAGGAATATCTCTAGTAAGACGCTATGGTAGTTTTATCCTAGGTGGCTTAGGGTCAAGAATAGGAACATCCTCAGTAAACAATTGGTGTGGTATATTAGGAGCTCAACTTCTACACTTGATGGACCATCATCCTCCTCTTTAGTAATCACTTATTATTCAATATCCTCTAGTTCAATATCCCCTTCCTAGTCTTGTTCATGCTCCAATTGATTATTAACACCATCACTAACATCATTACCATCTAAAATACGATAGTCAACATTGCACTCCCCCTGAAGTTCTCAATCAAGAGTTTGAATTTCCTTCTGGTACTCCCTTTAAAGTTCAGACTCAAAGAAATACATTGTATTTTCATGAAAAGACTACATCCATTGTGATGAACATACGTTTAATTGGAGGATGTAACATTGGTACCCCTTTTGGTTTATAGCATACCCTTGAAAAATACATCACAGGCTCGTGAACCTAGCTTATTGCATTAATGTTTATGGATGTGTACAAATGCTACACATCCAAAAACATAAGGAGGCAAATTTGGTATTGGTAGAGTAGCTACAAAATTAGTGAGGACTTCAAATGGTGTTTGAAATTCAATAGAGTGGTAAGGAGTTCAATTAATCAAATATGTAGCAAAAAAAGTGCTTATCCCCAATAGGTTAATGGCATATTAGCTTAAATTAATAAGGCACGAACAACTTCTAGCTAATGTCAATTTTCCTGTCAGCTACCCCATTCTGTTAAAGTGTATCCACATAAGTAGCTTGATTAATAATACTTTGTGCTTCCAAATAATGTTTCAATTCAAAGTTCTAATATTCTCCACCATTATTACTAGGAAAAACTTGAACTTTTGCATTCTACTGAGTTTGAATGATCTTATGAAATTTCTAGAACAATAAATTCGTTTCACTCTTGGTCATTAAACACAACCAAGTCATCCTCAAACAATCATTAATAAAGGCAACAAACCAACGAGACCCACCTAAAGTTGAAATTTTGCATGAACCCTATACATTATGATGAATAATCATAAAGGGCAAGGGACTTTTATTTAAGACTAATGAAAATAAAATTAGATGACATTTTGCAAGTTCACATAAACATCACGGTAGAAACTAGAGACATCAATTTTTTCAAACAAACTGGAAATATTTTTTTTTAGATACCCAAAGTATGCATGCCTTAAACGATGATGCCACATCTAGAGTTTAGCTTTATTTTTCTCCACCTTTGAGTCATCTAAGACAAAAACTTGATCCAACTTATCTAAACTCTTTGACATTAGGTCCAGATAATATAACTTCCCTCTCCTAATACCACAACCAATCGTCTGCTTTGTTTAGATGTTCTTAAAGAGACAAGTTAGGTCAAAAAATTAAAATGCAAGATAAGGCTATTGTTATCTGAGAAACAAACAAGAGGTTATAATCCGATGATAGAACAATTAAAACAGAATCCAAATTTAAGGTATTAGTGAGAGTTAAAGACTCTTCCCCAATAATTAGGGCTTCATCACTATTGGCAGTAGAAAAAAATTTTGTGAGGACTTTTTGAGTTTAATAACTTATTTAGAATCAAAGGTCATGATTTGTACCACTAGAATCAATCATCCATGTACTATTAGAAATAGGTGCAAAAACACTTACATTATCTGTAGCAGCTACTAATGTCAAAGTCTTCTTAATAATATCATCATTGGTTTTGGTCTCAGAAATAGCAGCAATTGGAGTCTTTTCGGAATTCTTCTTTTGGGGTGTTCAATTATGGTCTCACTAATCTGTATATCCTATAAGTTCATAGCAACGATCTTTAGTATGTCTAGTTTGGTTGCAAAGAGTGCATTTGTATGTAAACTTTTCACTACTAGTGGTTGTATTTTAATTTGTTTCTAACCACCATAGCAACAACTTGGTTTCTAGATTCTCCTTTAAACATTTCATGACACACTACCTCTTCCCGAATCAATGCATAACATTCTTCCAAAGTTGAAATTAATTCCTTCTTAAAATCTCTCCTCGAACTTACTCAAAAACATCATCTAAACCTAAAATCTCTCGTCGAACCTACTCAAAAATATCATCTAAACCTATTAAGAATATATGCACCCTTAGTCATTCAATCGACTTTCAGTATGGTTCAACATCTCATGGATCCTTTATGACAATTTTGTCCCGGTGATCAAGTTCTTGAAGACTTCAGTTAACTTTCTATAGTATTCAAGGAGAGGTCTTCCACTTTGTTTTGCATTGAACGCCTTTGAGTTCAGGGTAAAGCACTACAATTCATCACTTCCATCATGAAAGGTTTTTACTAATGCGCTCTAGATTTCACAGACTATGGGTAATTATAAGTATCGCTTCATAACTATGGACTCACAAATATCAACAACCATCTTTTAACTTTTTGATTTTCAGCATACCACTCCTCATATGCATCTTAAGATTATATAGGCATCTTTGTTTTACCGCAGATATGAGAGACTTTCTTCTTTTCAGAAATATGCATCTCTATTATTTGTAACCAAACATCATAATATTTGATTTAGAAAGAATGATGCCTACATTAAAAGCTCTTTCAGATTGAACAACAATAGGAATAATTAAGATGAGAAGAAGAAGAAAGAAAATATTTATGTTCACGTTCCTTTCTATCTTAAACGTACTAGTTATAATGTACATTAAGAGAAGAAATCTCAAAAATTAATCCTAAGCTATAATTAGGAGTCTAAAAATATATTTGCTATTGTACAATTCCAATAATTACAGAGAGAAAGTCTCTAACACATAGTAATTTAGGATTGCTTGCAAGAACTATACATTACCCATTTCAATTATACATTTGTTTATTTTGTTTATCGTGAGATCATAGCGTAGAAGTCTGAGACTTGTCTATCACAACTACATGTTTTGCATATTTGCTAATTGTCGAGCATAAGATTGCATATATGCAGATTTTTTATTTGTTGAGAGCGGAAAATCACATTTTTGAGACTATACATTTTATAGAGTACGAGATTTTATGCTTGTGATTGCGTTTCATGTCAAGGGTGAGATTGTTATGTTATATATAGGTCTGTCTCTTAATTCTTGTTGAACACGAGACTATTGACCTATAAGCTAAAAGTGCAATTTCAATCTTAAGATCAATGACTAAAAAATTGAATCATGCGGTAAATTCAATTGTTCATTAGATTTATTTTAATAAAATTTGTTGTTAAAAACTAATTAACTTATTAATTAACTAGTCAAATTTTAGAAATTAATCAATATTTATAAATTAATTAATTTTTTAATTAAACTTCAAATTTTTTAATGAATGAAAATAGTCTCCTTTAATTATATTTTAAATATTTTAAATATATTAAATCTTTGAGAAGTTTTATGAAAGTTTAATAGATGTTGAATATTTTAACATTAAATCTTTTGTTTAATTTCCAGTTTGATTTTTGAAATATTGCTTAAGATTTTTATTAGAATATAACATAAGCTTTCAAAGGGTTCACGTTTAAGTTTAATATTTTTAAAATGTTCAAAATATATTTTAATAAATAAAAAATTTAATAGAAATAAACTCTACTAATAAATTTTTAAAATAAATTTAAATTAAAATTTTAAAAATTTAAAATTTAAAATTTATTGATGGAACTCAAATGATATGATATAGTCTATACAAAATAGTATAATCCGTCAACAAATATTTTAAAATATAAAAAATGCCTCTTCACAAAAGTTTAACTTAATTAAATTTTCTACTCGTTGAAGTCTATTTCAAAATATTTTAAAAATATTAAGATTGAATTAAAACTTCTAAGTTATATTGTAAAAACGTTGACTGTTAGGTTATAGGTCTATACTTTACAGAGTTTGTAACTGCATATATGCTGTGTCTCGTGGATCTACGGTCGGCCCTGGAAGGGTGGGATGGGGACGTATTCAGACTCATCTTATAAATGGTAAAATATAATTTTTTTTATTTTTATAAAAAATAAAATAAAATAAAATAGAGCCTATTCTAAATTTTATAAAAAATAAAAAGATCTTATATTTTATTTATTTTTATTTTCTATAAAAGCTAAAAATAATCAAAAATAAAAACTTTTTTCCCTTAATCTAGAGCTATAAAATATTAAGAAGGGCCTGCGTGCATCACAAGACTATCTTGGTAAGCCCGAGATAACGTCAGATTGACAAAGAAATGTGAGTGAATTTTGAACAAGTTAATTAATTCATATTGTTTTTAATTTTTTGGTGCAATTTTTAAATTATGAAAGGGATAACATACTTAAAAGTGTTTAATTTTTAAATCTTTTTAATTTAGTGTCAAATTTTTAACATTTTCAATTTAATAATTAATTTTTTAATTGTTGTATAAATTATATTAAAATATAATTTTTACTAATACGTCATATCTATTAAATATCATTTTGATGAACACAAAATTAAAAAATTATTAAATACTTTTAAATATATTATCTATTGATTAAATTAGTTATTATAATTTAATTAAAAATTTAAAAAAAGTTGTAGTGTTATATTTTCTAATTAAATTAAATTAAATTAGATTTACGTTTGTGTTCCAGTATCAAACAAAATTGGATTTAGGGATACTCAAATCTCAATTTATACTATTATTATTTTTAATAAACTTAAGTTTTTTCTTTTTTAAAGAAACTGAAATTTGATGGAATTTGAATAAAAATCTCAATCTACGCAACTTTGGTTGTAGATGAGCTGGTAAGAAATTTTCTTGACTTAAATGAAGTTGCAGGTTCGAATCCTCTTTATGTATGCAGTTATTTAAAATTTAGAGTCAGAACTTTATCTCTTAAAAAAAACTTAACTGACTCGAGCGAAGATTAATCTGTATATGAATTACTTAGAAACACCTCGTCGGCTTGAAAAAAAAAAAAAATCTCAACCTAAGCTTTTTGCTTTTCCACGTGAAGTCGGTAGGAAGTTGCCGTTGCCTTGCTTTTCTCTTCTTTTGGTGTAGACTTGACTTTTAAGAAGTCTCTTGGTCGCAGTCTCTTCCAACTCAATTGATGTTTCCCTCAACTCTTGAGTACCCATCGCTCCTCTCCAGTTCCAATCTAACTAAACTTTGTATGAAATTCATCTCCAGGAAATTTCTAACAAGCTTCTTGAACCAGGAAACAACAAAATATATTGGAGTTAGCTTCATTTTTTGGTGTTGTGATTCGGAGGCCTTGTTGCTGAGGCAAAAATGGGATCTTGGGGACCGGCATACGATTGTCTAAAGGGTATCAAATATACCGTTATTCCTGAAAATGATAGTGTCAACACTGATTGCCATCAACTTGGAGGTGACCATATATGCTCTTCTGCAACTTTGGCAGAATATGTGTTTCAGTTCCAAGATACGTGGAAAGAAGACTGTCATCAACCTCCATTAAAAAGCCTGGATCTTTTATGTTCTACGGAAACACTCAGACTTCGACCATGTCCATTCTCTCTGCCCGCTGTGGCTGAGAAAGGCAGATTTGAAGACTTGCGAGAAGCCTGTGAGACTGATGCGCATAAGATTTCCTGCTTTGCGAAGATTGGGGGAGTGTTATCAATTATATACAACCTTCCCTGTGCTTTTTACAAAGAGGCTGTGAAAAAAACACGAGGAGGTGAAACTGCTCTTCACTTGGCAGCTATGCATGGTAATCTTGAAGCTGTCAGAGCCATAATTAACAGTCAGGAC
>JANIJH010000006.1:72265414-72288942 GCA_024520975.1 Erythroxylum areolatum | reverse complement strand
CCCATTTACCACTGTGCGCAATTTATTTTCGTTTGGTGTTTGGGATTTATTTTTGGTGGATTCGACACCCATCAAGGACCATCATCGGGCAATAGTTTTGTGCCTTGAGGGAAGGGAGTGATAGTTGCCTTCAAATCTGAAAGAGAGTGTAACACCCTGTATCTAGTTTACCCGGTACACCGAAATAAATCGGTATTTGAGACTGATGTCATTAAAATCACATAACAGTGTGAATGATGTCGGTGGATGATATGAGATGATCACAGATTGGTTGATTAAGTAGATAATGTGTGTGAGAATTGCAGATTTGGATCCTTACTTCTTACAACCTGTTAAGCAGGTATAAGGATTAATCAGATAAATGAATGGGTAATGCCGAATTTTTAGTAGAATATAGAAAAGTTAGGCTTAATACGGGTTTTGGTGGCATTAAGCCTACCCATCCCTAGTGTCAACACGGTCCAAAAAGGCGGGTCGTATCAGAGAGACTTCTGAGATTATCTCTTGTATGTATTTTTCTTGGGGCAGTGAGATGCCTTCGGGAGACTGGTGCAGCTCAATGCCAAGGAAATATTTTGCATGGCCCATTTCTTTTATAGTGAACAAACTGTGAAGGTAATCTTTGACTGCCAGAATTAACGTCTCCGAAGGACTAGTAATGAGGATATCATCTATGTACAGGAGAAGCGCAATAAAGTGTTAGCAGAACCGGAAATAAATAAACAAGGATCAGAGGATGATTGAGTAAAACCGTAGGACTGTAATTTTGAAGTGATTTCATGGTTCCACTGTCGGCCAGCCTGTTTGAGGCCGTAGAGGGACTTGCGTAATCTACAGACTTCACCAGGTGCAGCCTTCGAATATCCCTGGGGTGGATGGATATAGAGTTCTTCTGTGATGTGGCCATGGAGATAAGCGTTGTTAATATCGCAGTGGTGCAAGGGCCAGTTGTGGGCAGCGGCGAGGGCAATCAGCACTCGAACAGTGGTGGGCTTTGCAACGGGGGAGAAGATATCTATATAATCTAGGCCTTCCTTCTGGCTGTAGCCACGAACTACTAGCCGAGCCTTCCGATGATCGACCGACCCATCGGGTTTCCGTTTGATTTTTAAAATCCATTTTGTATATAAGGCTCGCCGTCCCTGTAGGAGAGTAGTCAAATCCCAAGTGTTGTTATGCTCCAACGCAGCTAGCTCCAAATCCATCGGTCTAACCCATAAAGGATTAGTAATAGCAGTTGCAAAAGATAACGGCTTACGTTCAATGTCAACGTTGGCCATAAAGGTGAGGTAAGGGTCGGAGGGACAGAAAAAACGAGTGAGGAGAGGGAGAATTTACCTAGGATGTAGACGTGGTAGCTGCGTTGAGGGGGGAAAGGGAAGTGACGTAATCTCGGAGGTAAGGTGGGCGTGACCATAGACGAGTGCTATGTCGAAGTGGAGGATTGGTAGGTTGCGTCAGTGTGGGAAGATGAAGGTGAGTGGTACTGTGTGTATCTGGAGATAAAGATGGGTTTTGGTTGGTAGTTGGTGGGGAATGTGTGGTAGCTGGGATAAATGGGTCAGGGGAGGAAGGTGAGTGGCTGGGTATGGGAACGTGATCAATTGGGCTATGAGGAAAATGAGGAAAAATAGTATTGTGAGGTGGGTCGATGTTGTTTGTGAATGGGAATTGGGTTTCATGAAAAACAACATCTCGGGAGACAAAAAATGTCTTGGTATGTAGATCAAATAATTTAAAACCTTTCTGTCCTTGTAAGTAGCCCAGAAAAATAGATTGGGTGGCACGTGGTTCTAATTTATCTTTGAAGGGTTTGGTATTTGTGGCGTGACACTGGCAGCCAAAAACTCGGAGATGTTTGTACGATGGTGGTGTATAGTAGAGCTTTTCATAGGGGGTTTGCCAAGATAGGATTTTAGTTGGGAATCGGTTAATTAGATAGGTGGACATGAGTAAAGCTTCCCCCCAAAAATGTTTGGGTAAATGGGCTTGATATAGTAGGGCTCGGGTAATTTGTAGAAGATGTTTGTGTTTGCGTTCAACGACACCGTTTTGCTGGGATGTGTATGATATGAGTGGGAAACAGTGTTCCACTTTGTTTGGATAAAGGAAAAATATCACACGAAATATTGATAGGAATAGAAATGTTGAAATTTGGTAAACGTGCAATTTTTTCTTTTGAAATATGGCCAAGCCGTGAATGCCAAACATGAAAATTGTCTTGGACATAATTAGCAACTGGATTTTTAACATAAAAATCTAGGTAAGGACCTTTGAAAGTGCTTGGGTGTAGTAGGTTCTCAGCACCTAGCTTGTATAATCCCCCTTCCGCCTCACTCACAGCTACAATGTCATTAGTCCACAGGTCCTACAAATAGACTTTATCAATGACAAAAATGATAGCAATGTGGTTTTGGGTGGCTAACTTGTGGACTGACATTAAGTTGTGGTGAAAAGTGGGTATGTGAAGGACGTTTTGTAAGTGTAAAGATTTATGAAAATTTACAGTGCCAACATGGTTAACATTCCTAGTTGCTCCATCTGGAAGGGTTACTGGTTTGAGGGAAGAGACTTTTGTTTTGTCGATGAAGATGGTAGGGTTGTGACTCATATGTGTAGAGGCCCCCGAATCAACAATCCATGTACCATCATCATATTTGTTACTGCTAGAACTAAAAGATTTTGGGTTCGTACCTGCATAGCTGTTGTAAGCTACGTGATTTTGCTCAGCTGAGGATTTACCCTTGATTATGCGCATCAAGTCCTGGACTTGCATGGTGAGGGTTGCGATATCGGCTTCTACTTTTGACTGCGGTTCTATCCTCTGTTCCTCCAGAGGTGCACGTACATTCATTGCAGTATATGTAGGTTTACCCTTCTCTTTTTGTAGTTCTCTATACCAGCCCGGTATTCCATGTAGTTGGAAACATGTGTCCTTTGTGTGTCCTTTCTCCCTGCAATGTTCGCAAAATTTGTCTTCTCTCCTGTTACTAAATCTTCTTCCCCTAAACTCCTTGTTTCCATGTTTCTTATAGGCACTTGTATTTGCCATAAGAGTAACACCCATCTGATTCACACTTTCAGAGTTTACATTTTTTTTGTTTTTCTATCATCAGTATCATAGAGTAGGCTTTATTTACCTGTGGCAAGGGTTCTATAAACATGATCTGACTTACTGCAGTGGCGTACTCTTCCCTGAGACCTAGTAGGAACTGCATCAGTCTGTTAGTGTTAAGAAATTCTACGTTTTTCCCAGTGTGTTCGCAACTACAGACGCTCATTGGCATTAATGAATCTAGATCGTTCCACAGTCCCTTTAGCTTTGTAAAATAAATTGTCACAGTGTTGTTACCTTGCCTCAAGTTGCTACTGTCTTGTGTAATGTCGTATAGGTGAGGTCCACTGCTTTCGCCATAGCGTCCTTTTAGCTCTTCCCATAGATGCTTTGTCGTTGTCACCACTAAGAAAGAGTTTGCGATCTCCTTTGATAATGAGTTAATGATCCAGGCAATAACCTTGTTGTCGGCCTTTTCCACATTTTCATAAGTTTTTCATCTTCGATGGGTGGTGGCATTTCTCCATTCACAAAACCAAGTTTGCCCTTGGCCTTTAACGAAATGATCATCGAATGGCTCCATGATAGGTAGTTAGCTCCTTCAAGGGGCGTGTTCACGAGTGGGTTTCTTGGGTTGTCTGCGGCTGAGATGTGGTAAGCATCTTCATCGATTGTGATTTGCGTAGTATCGCCCATCTCCATTTTTATGTTTTACGGTGGTAAAGTTTTAAGGAGGTAAGGTGTTTGCTTTTTTGTTTAAGAGATAAAGCAGAAGCACTGCTCTGATACCATGTCAATTCTTCGTGTCAAAAATACGAAGACAAGCAATTTATTGATTGAGTGGTGATATATATACAAGATATCCTGCCATATAACGTGATACAAAAATCTTTCTCTCTCATCTAACGAACAAATATTCCTTCTATGATTATATACAGCCTGGTGGTGCGTGGGTTGGTTAGCATGTGTGTGTGACTGGTGTGATTGGGAAAAGAATATGGCCTGTCGACAGAATCCTATACATTTTTCCTTCTCCACGATTTATTGTGTGTTGTATGTGATTTGTCATGCATCATATATGTGTATTTATTATCATATAAACTATATATTATGTGATCATGTCATTAGGACAACATAGACTTAGTAAGGTCTGGTTACTCTCAATTCTATTTTTTAGACTATCTATTAGTATCTTCATAGCAGTGACCGCAAGAAGATTTCATTACAATATATCTACTTTTGTGTATACTTTTCATTTGTTTTCACTTGTGCTCTAGAATCTGCAGTGATGTGGTTTAGTATGTTGAACATTTTTCTTCTAATGCATGTTAACATTATTATACTTCATCGTGTTTCTACTTATGTGTGCTCGTGTTGTCACTTATTTAAAATTTTGTATTTATTTCTATCTATAGTAATCAGGCTTACGTGTGATATGAGGCTCAAGTACCTGTTTGGGTCGTAACAAGAAAATAAAAGGAAAACGACTTAGAAGTCATATAGGCCAATAATGTGCAGGAATAATTTAATTAATATAAGTTAGCAGTAATCATAAAAATACTAAATTAATATTCAAATAATTATATAAAAGGATTAATAAAATGTGATCCTTTCTTTATTTTGGATACATGAGTCTCATCCTCTTTTACCCAGACCCCACGTATCAGCATGATTCTTACTGGGTATTGTTATTTTTGTTGTAGTCTCATCCTCTTTTAATCTTTGCTTAACTACTTTAAAAGATTTTACAAGGGAAGAACACACAACATCCAATGAACTACTCTAAAATATAATTCTTTGGATAGAAAAAAGAGCTCTTAAATAATATTATCTTCCAAATTTTATAAGTTAACTCTCAACATTAAATCTTTTTAAAAAATGTATTGTATGAATAAACTCTTATCTTTATCATATATTAACTAATAAATTATGTCTATCAAATTAATTTTGTGAGCATATATTAACGTTAACTTTCAACATACATATTTTGGCGGACTGCATTGCATATGTTCTCTAATTACGTCCTCGTGGCATCTGTAACACTTAAATACTTTCTCTATTATAATATTTTAGTTGTCTAGAAAAAGAAAAAATGAAGAGACTGTAACAGAGTTGACACAGGCTAGAGCCAACAGCACTTCACCAGGGATCAAAGTCTTCAAAAGCTGCTTGACTGCTAAACTCAGCATTCACATTACTATTTTCATCGATTTTATATGCAACTCCCTAAAAATTTCTGAGGGGCTGTTTCTAAGAATGTTACATGAAACTTAGAGAGAAGCTGCACTTTCCTTTCCTCTTTTTAAACTGCAAATATTTGAATATCACCAGTCTTCCAAGTCTATGAGATACGTGAAATGCATATTTCTTCTTTTCTTTTTCATGGAAACTCAGAGAAAACTTTCCTTAACACGGTTTTACTGATTTTCTTCGACATCACTGCTTCGGCTTCCTGCTGGAAACGACCATGAGTGTGCCCAACAGGGCAATATTAAGGATGCTATGGTGCTTTTGAGTACACTTATACCATGGTTTCTGGTTGGCTCTTATGATAATTTTTGGTAATTGTAATTGTATTGTTCTTGATTATGCCTGTATATTGTAGAGTTTGAACAAAAGATTCAGGATTGATTCAATTCGAACAAACATAAACTCAACAGACAAAAGTCGAATTTAATCGAATGCAGTTCTGTTTTAAATTTAAAAAAATTATGAACCTCATAAATTTAAATTTGATTTATATTAATTTGAAGATAAAATTTTAAATATCTGAGTAATTCAAAGTCAAATTTTGGCCTAAAAATTTATTAAACTTGATCTTTTTAAATCACTCTTAGTCTAAAAAATTGTGTTAATGTTAACCATAAGTGTAACTCACATTTTGCAATTCAAGATCTTGGTTTATACTATTATAAATAACAAATTTTCAATACATATCATGTTGTTCTAGCTTCAAAATGTGGTTAAGTTGAAAATGGATTTCATTCAACTTACCATCAAGATAAATTTAATTTAGCAAATCATGTCTACAACGTTTCAAGATTTATTCTATCTAAATCCAAATTTCTATTTCATATGAAATTTAAGGAGTTTGTAGATGGAAAATTTATTTATCGGACCAATTAGAATGGTTTATATAATTTTGATTATTTGTAACATCACCATAAATGCTCATTGGACAAATTTTTATTGGATGTATATATAATAAGGTAAACGTAAAGTTAGGAGAAAAGTTCAAGTTTAACAAGAGAGTTAAAAGGTAAGTATAATCTGATCAAAATTTATATTGAATTTTAGCATAATAAAACAATTTAGCTTTCAAATTAAATAGACCAGTTTAACTCAATTAGAATTTGGCCTAAACAAGATGTAAAACCTAAATTTTAGTTCAAAGTTTGAATTTTAACCTAAAAGTTATCGAATCTTGAATTTGTAAATTAAGTTCAAGACTAAAATAAATCTCGTCAACTTGTTACCAAATTTAAGAAAAGGCAAATGCAGATATTAACAAAATTGTGCAGCAGCAATATAATGGTATTCAACTAGTTAGTTTGAGGAATGAACAACTTGTCACACATATTTCTTAGAGAAAGACAATTCTTGACAATTCCAGTGTAGATAATGTGGAGAATCTAGATAATGGCACAACACCTTCTAATAATTAGAGCATTGTCAGATGGATTGGGTTAATATGCTAACTCCAGTTGCAACTGTTGGGTTAACTGAGAATCAAGAGACAGGGGATATTGAACAAACAAAGGATGGTGATATCCCACTAGCTGTAGACCAAGTCTCAGACATCCCTAACAATTTTTGCGTGCAATCCAAATTTGTAAAAAGAAAATCTCTGTTATGAAGAGACAGCAAAATCCTAAATACCATAAATGGTAAATGAGCCTTTCCATGAAGATGAAAGTTTAGTGGTGTCTATAATTGTTTCTTGTTATTATAGTCGTAGTATCTTTTTTAGGGAGTTTTTGTTCTTAGCTCATATTGCAATATGATAATAGGTTTTAAGCCTTGAACTCGATGTATAGTTTAGTTTTAACTATAAATTTAAATTCTTTTTCACTTTTCAAAAAAAAAAACAATCAAGAAGAACAAGCAAAAGTAGGACCTAAAAGTTGTTCTTCATCACCTCCATCTTTCTATTCGAACTTAATTGAAGTTCGATACAGAGAAGGGTGGGCATAAGTAAGGGACATTACCACAAAAATAATCAAGTAGGATCCGAAAGGTATAACAAAACAGTATCTAGGTAGGCTACACTTGCTCCATGTGAATGTGATCGATTGTTCCACTTTTGCTCTTGATACGCCAAAACACATATTTTGATGCAATGTACACTAATCCTCCGGAGAAAATGAAAGTAACAGCTGATAACCACACAAAGCGAGAGCTCAAAATGTTGGAAGAACCGATCTTGACATCAAATTTTGGGAGGATCTTGTCCATGATAAGGACATAGACAATGAGCGTAGTAATTACAACCAAAAGCAGAACAGCTCCGAGAGGAAGTGACCATACCAGAATTCCTATTATGAGTATACTGGAGAACACCCCGACCGTGTTGAACAACATTAGGTAGAAGATGGTCGGAAGCTGACCAGAGATGACGCCTATGAAATAGAATGTTGTCTTTGTAGCTTTTTCCTCGTCAAGTCCACGAGGCAGGTTGCAGATGACAGTAAAAGCAGTCCCAACGATCATTACTAAGACCACTAATATCACATTCCTTGTCTCCAATTGCCAAGGCCAGGGAAGTAGCCTTCTCCTGAAAGATTGTGGGCATTGTTGAGTTAACGCTCGTCGGGAAGCTTCGGGTTGTTGTTCCGGCGTCTTCAAGAAACGCCCTTCAGTTGCTCCAGCCTCGCGAAGGATGCGTCCGATTTGGATTTCACGAGGAGTTACGTTATAAGGATTTTGGTAGTAGACATCCAAGGCAGTCTGACCATTTTTGTTCATGGAATTAACACTCAGGACCCGGGGACTTGGATAGTTATCGGGAAGCAACAAATTCACAGCCTGCATATGACGTAAATCATTAGCACGTATTTGCATGTTCGTTACATGTCTAAAGAGTAAACATTAGAGACATTGGGTTTACCCTGATTGACATTTTGGAGGTTGAGATGTGCAGAACTGTGTTGCCCTCGTGATCTTTCCTGTTCAGAAGATGCTCTAGTTGCCACTTCGTTACCTCCTGAAACAATACCTGGAAAGTCGCCCAATGTTCACTCTTCAGGGCGAGGTGGAGAGCTGTTTCGTCCTGGGGGGTCAGCCTCTGAAGAGACCGGGGACATGCATCAACTAAAACCTTTATGGCTTCGTCATGTCCTCTCATTGAAGCTATATGCAGTGGAATCATGAATTGATTATCCTCCACAAGGCAGACCTCAGAATTGAGTTCCGCTAATAACTTTATTTCACGAGCACACCCCTTGAAGGAGGCTAAGTGCATGGCCGTGTAACCACTGTGGTTTTTTGTAGAAACCAGTTCAGGTTTTCTTCTTCCCAACTCCGCCGCAACAAGGAGGCTACCGTGTTCACAGGCCGTGATGAGTAAAGGGTTCCCTTCCGTAGCTCTTTCCACTTCATCCAGGAGTCCTGGATTTGTTGAAAGTAATGGAATTATCACATGAATATAGTCTTTGCGAATGGCATCCAAGAACAGAGCCACTAAATTCATTGCCGGGACCATATTAGGAAGCCTTGGGCCGTTAAGTTTGTCAAGACGAGATGGGCTCTGAGTCTTAATTTATAGGCATTTTTCTTTTACCACCGTTATTGTAGCCAATATCAAAATTCGTATCCTGTAGAGAGATTGGGATTTGCAAGTTTTCTCTGACTCTTCCAGGAAAAAGCCGATGCATTTTCTGTATCCTGGAGAGTTGGACTTTGGAATGTAACTTCGTAACATTAGTTCTTCTTATGAAGGGAATAGGAAATGAGAGAGCAGCTTCTTTATTTGGTAAAGAGAAATTCAATTACTACGAAATATATATTCTCTATCTGAATGTCTTCCTAAAGGCTAAAGCTTCCCATTGTATCTAAATCTCTTTTCACATTATCATCACGAAAGACATTCTCTATCTAAATGTCTTCCTTTAGGATCCGTAAATTTCCAATGGAATGGATTGAACGCCTTTTAAAAGCTCATTTTAAGTGGGAACCTTTTAATTGAATTGCCTTTTTGGAAGTTACTTAGTATTTCTTGGATTCAGATGCTGTCACGGTACTTTTGTTTACTGCTAAAGCTTATTAAAATTGTTGACACTGACCGGTACTGATAAATGGCACCAGTCAACTGAATTTTGTATCATTTTTTATTGATATGATACCTTCTGATACTTACTGGTATGCTACAAAATCCAAAACTTTGATTAAAGCAAGAAAATTATTTAAATCCTTATTTTAAAAAACTTGGGATAATAGTAATAAATGATTTGTTGAGTTCTTTGAGTATATTTTTCTTAAATAAAAAAGGAGAAAATTGTTGGGATGTTTTCCTTTGATTAGGTGAGAGCATCAGCCATAGAGTCATGGACATTTGGAGGGATTAGTGTTGAAGATGGCTTTCCAAAATCTTTTTTAGAAAAGGTTTTAGATATTTGAAATGGGCAAGGTGTTTTTTTTTTTTTTTTTGAAAAGATAACTTTAAATTAGTAAAGAATGTAGTTACAAAATATCATCTGACTAAGTTTATACCCTTCATAATTCAACACAACATGGTATGACTACCAAATAAGAGATAAAAGAACTGAAAACTATGTTAGTCGTTTTGATTAATAAGAATTAATGGCCAGATGGTGCATGGTTCTACAAGAATAAGAGTTCTTAGATACCTCTAGTAATTTCCGCAACAATTCCTTTTAAACTGAAATAACTTGCAAAAAATTTTATATACACAATTCACCTTCCTCTTGCGTGTATTTGCTTTATCAGTTGATTTATAATTGATATCTGAAAATTTCTTCTTAAATATCAATTTACTCTTGCCAAAGAATTCTATAAATTACTACTAATCAATAACATACATTCTCTCTAATTATTTTAGAGTGACAAATCATATATTGACTTGCTCAATTATCTCCATATTGTTTATGCTGAATTCAAGTACTACCGATTTAATTATCGTAAGATAGTTCATAAGTAACATCAAAATACTACAATTCTCACATGAGATACCTTGGTAAGTTCAAGTCTAGGTTCAATTATACAATCATTATTGTGGGGAAATCCATAAACATATATTTCAATTGGGATCCTGATAGTCAGATCAATTCAATAATTTATTCTCTAATAAGCACGCATACGTTTGTTTAAATAATTTTATACCTTAATTTACAAAATTAATTACTTTCTTTATAAGAAAGAAACATAATGTGTGTCACGTTTACCGTTTCATCAATATCTCATCTTAATAAAACTACAACTAAAAACTTTTAAGAATAGTACGTAAATGTAAATTAAATCTCATAATTATAATGTCATCATAATATTAATTACAGACTAATTATTTCAGAAATTTTGCCTTTAATATTAAAATATCAAATATCATTAACATAATATATAAAGATAAAGAACCCTTTATTAATTAAATAATAATGTCATATATTACATCATAACCAACCGATTGGTTGTATCAGCATAGATTAACAATCTTAAATTGCAAACATTATGAAACAGAAAATGGAACAAAAAAGCTATGAAAAGAGCATTACTAATGGCACATCGTACACATTATGCATCGATATTCTTGGTAAGTGTGACAAAGTTCTTAGCACACGTTATTGAGAACTAACGACGCACGAGTATATGCTGCTTTAATGTACTTGAACAACATTGTGTATGAAGCCAAACAGGTGGAGACAATCGTTGCTATCCAGAGAACCATCACAAGGTCCTGAGGTGAATTGGCAATTATTCCACAAATAAAAGCTCCAACGGACGACAACATTAGAATGTGAAGCCCGAGTTTGAAGGGAAGGTCTTGCATCAGAATATTGATTACGGCCAGTGATGTGAAAAAGGAAACTGAATTGAATAGAAAGAACAGATGATTGATCATTATTTCATTTTTCTCTTCAGTTTTGGATTGGTAAGTCTGAATAAAACCTTCTGGGGGTCTTAAAACCAATTGAAAAGTTATCATAGCCAGCAAAGTCGCCGTCACTAGTACCGCATCACAACTGCTCTTCAGAGACCTCAACCTGATAGCCTGTAAAGGGAATGGTTGGTGCTTTTGTTCTGCTTTGTATCTCCCTCTTAAGCCTCCTGCTCGATTCAGGCGTTTATTTGTGTATCCATCTTCAGGAGGGAGATCTGAAATATCCAGAGCAGTGAAACCACCATGATTCTTGGCATTGACCTCCACGAGGCCATCATAATTAGGACTCTCTTCCTCCAGCAGCTTCAGAGTCTGTATAACTTGGTATCAGAAAATTAGAGGGCACTTGACATCGTGCATGATAATCCAGTAAAACCAAACAAATATTATGATAACGTTATCTGCACTTGATATCCTTCATTGACAATTCTTCCTGTTCAAGGAAAGAAATAAACATAACTGCTGACATTTTCTGGTTCTGCTGCAGAAAATAAACATCTCTGATTTGCAGGTGTCACGATCAAATTCAACTATTTTACTCAGTAAATGACTAGCATGTTTAAACAAAAATGAGAGCTAGTTACTGAGACTAAATTATGAGTTTTAGCAACAAAAAAAGGTATAATAATGATCCATTACTGAACCTAAGCCGACAGCTTTAATTTGAAAACACTGATGAACCATACCAACTGCTGTCAAATTTTAACAATCTCATGATCAATTACCAATTTATTTATCCGAAATAACAAAGTGCAGAATCCAGATAATTACCTGAAGTTGTTTCCTGGAGCTGGCAAGGTGAAGAGTTGTATTGCCGCCGACTTCTTGACTGTTAATTATGGCTCTGATAGTTTCAAGATTGCCATTCATAGCTGCCAAGTGAAGAGCAGTATCACCTCTTGGTGTTTTCTCCATAGCAGACACAGGCATTTCCTTCAGCAGTTCTCTCATGTCTCCAATTCTGCCTCCCTCGGCCACGGCAACGAAAGAGAATGGACATGGTTGAAGTCTCTGTGTTTCCCTAGACCATAAAAGATCCAGGCTTTTTAATGGAGATTGGTAACAGTCTTCACTCTGTGTATCCTGGAACTGAAACTCATCTTCTGAAAAAGTTGCAGAAGAGCATAAATGGTAATTTTCAAGTTCATGGTTATCATAATTTTCGAGATTCTTTAGACCATCGTCTGCGCGTCTCGAGGTACTCATTTTGCCTCAGCAGCAAGGTCTCTGTGATAATCGCAATACGAAAAAGAATGAAGCTATATCAAATATATTTTGCGTTTTTCGGCTCAAGAAACTAGTAAGAAATTTCCTGGAGATGAATTTTGAACAGTGTAGTTGACTAGACCTGGAATGGGGTAATGGGTACGCAAGACTTGAGGGAAACATCAGTTTAGTTGATTTTTATTACATGAAACGTGACAAGAGGACGGAAAGCGACCTCTTAGCAATTTCAGGGGGACAAGAACCTAGCAATTTCAGGGAACAAGAACCTGACCCCTGAAATTCTTAAGAGAAGTGGACTTATAGCAATCTCTATCATTATAAAATACTTTTTTTAATAATTTAAAATAATTGAAATCTCCTAGACACGTCATACTGTAGAATTCATTGACCATTATATTTCTTGTCTTAGCAAAGAAGGGGAAAAGCAAGGCAAGGGCAGCTTCCTAGCAACTCTCCGCCGTGGAAAAGCACAAATCCTGCATTTGAATGGAGACTTCCGTGTCTGACGTTTTTGTCCCTTCCAGGACTGGCCTATGACCTTGTCGGAGATGTCTAAAAGATGTAGCCTTGCAAAGGATCTTTTGTCCAATTTTATAGTGTCTTATTCTGTCCCATAAATCTCAGTCATTTATTTATGTAAATCTCACGTACGTCCTACATAAATAAATACGAGTCTCACATAAATAAATGGCTAAAATTTATAAGACAGATAAGACCCCATAATATTGAACAAAAGATCATGTCCCGATAATCTAAGTCCTGTGAAAGGCCTTGCTCAAACAGTAGGATCTCCTATTTAACACGAATCATTTTGATCTATAAATTTAAAAAAATTAAGATCATAACGATGTCTTAAATAAAAATTACTAAAATAAAGCTATTTTTAAGTAGTTCGAATAGGAGTGGACGAAGAATTATTTTATGAAGATACAATCATTGGAGCAGTCTAGGAGCACCTAGAACTAGATCCATGGCCATAACCAGTGCTAAGGAAGAAAACTGTATTAGGCCATCCAAACGGATCAACCTTGGATCCAAAACCTAGAGTAAGTTCGGAATAGATCAACAGATGCTCAAGTTACAAGAGAAACACCGCAAAACCTCTTTTAACTTTGAAGATAAATGTGCGAACGAATCTTCTTCTGTATGATAATGGCTGACCAGCTGGTTAAACACGAAATGGAACAAAATTTTGTTATATACATGAAAGCTTCTGATTACAAAAACACGAGACTATCAAAGACTCAGATATATCCTCATGAACAATGGTCATTGTCCTCATATCCTGTAAGCTCACCTCAAGAAACCTCCCAAAATTTTGGCCGACTGATAAACTCCAACTCTTCTATTCTATAAGCCTAAGTTACACAATTTACATTCGACTCAAGAGTATGATTATCGTTTCACATGGGACCAAATTGGGGCAATTTCCCCAACCCCTTCTAATCTGCCCACATGTTCGAACCCTGGACGAGGAGAAACAAATGTTGTCCGACAATCTTCGACTAGGCTACAAACCGGGCTCTTGACAGAGATAACTTAAATGGAAGTATCAGAAATGGAAACTACATCAGATATTGCCCAAGAGATTCACCACTCATGGATTCCATTTCCTTCAGAATATCCTGAGCAAGGGATTTGACAGATAACTCTGCATCCTCCAGTAATTCACCAAGGAATGGGATGGTCTCCGGTAGTAGTACCAAATATTCTTCTTTTAGACTATCGAGAAGGTACTTAACAATTCTTAATCCTAAAATTCGAGATCGCATCTTCTCACTTCGTGTTTGCAACAATACCTGCAACATTCCACAAAATGCGTGCAAAAGTGCCAGCAGAGTTGTGATTATTATTTTTATTGCATTATTTAACAATTCAATTTACTTGTTATCATCATTGTACAAAAATTCTCATTCTTACCTCGTGGTTCAGGGGCTTCCACAGGAGGTCAGTTCCTGCAGTCACAGCCATTTGACCAATGCACACAACTAACAATTCATCAACTTCCTGGACAGATGGAATCTCTGGATGGTCTTCCAGGGACGTCGGAGTTTCTATGTTAAGTTGTAACACGATGGGTTTCAGAAGAACCTGCAATGATAATATAATAAAATTAAGAAATTAATCAACTACAGATATTTGGCATAGAATTCATATGAGAAGAGTTCATGGACAATACATTAACACGATAGACAATAACAAACCAACTTTCTTACTTCCAGCAGATATATGCTATGTACTTGTGTAAACAAATTTAGTAAGGTTAAACCACTAGCTACCCAAGACAAAGAAACTTGCACTCATCATCCCAAAAGAAATTAATAATTCTCTAAATTGGTGTAAATTCTTGCATCTAGCATTCAGGTTCAGGGAAAATGGAAGGGAATAGAAAGTAGTAAAAGGGGGAATTGGTCAATTTTGAAAGCCCATTCATTTGATATATTTCTACAACCTTAAATCAGTAATTAGCGCATAACACCAATGAGAACAAAATGTTCAAAAAAATCTGAAAAAATACGGATTATTTGGAAGTAATAATTCTTTGGATGATTTTTGCCAGGCTATACAGATTGATTTTAAGGTGTGGACAAACTTTTATTTGTTAAATGATTCGAAGATGAAAAGTAAACACAATATATCAGCTAAACTATAAATGACAATTCACAAACCTGGAAAGTTGAGGAGTCAAGGAACTTCAGGTTTCCAGTGTCGTGCAAAAAACACTTATGTAAGGCTGATATAATTAATGCCCTTAGATGCCAGCTTTTTAGAGATACAATGCTGTTTCCCTCTATATTACCACTTCCTGCTTCCTGAATCTTGGCTTTCTTCTTCTTCCGAACCAAACCAGTAATACTGGCACCTCCAGTATCAGTAAGATGCTTGACACAAGCCTCAAGTAAGTATTTGAAGTAAGGTACAAATAATGACCTGGGCAGGAGAATGATATTGTAAGAATATATTTTCCTTTGTGGTATGATATTGGAAGAATACTCAAAATGCCATTAAATGTTCTCCTAATAACAAATATATATTTTGCTACTATTTAGAACCACATGAGAAAAGAAATATCTTGATACTATTTAGAACCACATGAGCAAAGCAATAATTTGATACTCCAACAGGCTGAGATAGTAGCCTAATGCCTGCATTCCTTCCACAAGACCACATTTGCCCAACAAATCCCCTTACACCCCTCTCCCCTAGGAAACACGACAAACTAAGTAGAAAAAAAAATGACTATTTGGATTTGAAGAATTGGAATACAATAGAAGACTTCAGGAAATCTAAAATGGTGATTCTCTTGGTAGAAAATTACATTGAAAATAGATAAAGAAATAGGTAGGAAAGTATGGAGTATAGATGCTGGTTTACCGATGGTTCTCAGCAAGTTTATTCACCAGAGCATAGAAAGATATCATTCTATCAACAGGTCCACCCCGGCTGTTCACTGTTTCTTCCAGGTTAGACTCTGCCCATTCTATACATCTAATAAAGAGAGGCTTGAACATGGTTTCTGTAAGTTTCATTGTCAGAGATGTAATTGCGATAAGGATGCCTTTTTCAACAGCATCAATATTTTGAATAGAAACAGGGTTTTGATGCCGAAGATCAAGAGCGCGCAAGCAGAGATCAAATATTTTTCCATGGTAACCACCAATAGCAGATCGGTCCATTTTACCAATTAAGCTTGCCAACATCTCAAAGGCAATCACCACACATGAATCCCCAGACTCCACAGCACTGGGATATATTTTAAGCATAGGCGGCAGAGCAAGTCGAGCCTATACAGAAGAAATAAGGATATTTATTGCAGAACCAATCAGAAACTAGGAAGAAAGACAAATTAGGTTCTATAAACTCACAGGGATTTTCTCAGTAAGGAGCCTCCGTATTACATCAGCGTGAAGTTTTAGCTTTAGTTTAGATGCTGATGTATACTCAGGGGTAAGCAACATAAGGCTTATGATATCTCCAAGATATGGATTCAGAAAACCACCAAGCTGGTCTACCACTGCCTCAAGTGTCACAAGAACTGATGGCATAAGAGATTCTTTAGAAGTTAATGAAGCAGTGGAGGTGTCATTGTTATGATCATATTTCATTTCATGAGTTGAGAATGAATAATTTTTAGACTTTTCTATCACATTCTCCATTATTCGAGGCAGCTCAGCTAATGCTCGTGGTCCAAGGACATTAACCAGGGCACCAGTTGTTCGAAGGCAAGCAGATGATACAGCTAAGTTCTTTGAACTAATTAATCTTACAATAGGGGGAAGACACATGCTGAAGACGGAATGGTTAGAAGAAAAGCTGTGACTCAAGGCTTCAATTGCAGAAACTGCTGACAACTTCAGGGAACTATCAGAGTCATATGTTGTAGATTCAACTAGCTGAACAATTCCCAAGCACATTCCATTGAAAGACTCAATTGAATTATCATCCATATGAATCCAATCAGCTCTTGCTTTAGAATTTAATTCTCTTCTTCTCCTGCTCTTTGCTTTGATCAAATCATGGTCCCTCAACGTCTCACTGACAAGCCGAAGAGCCTGATGACACATAGAGTAGTCAAAAAATGAATTGATACAAGTTAGAGAACATATCAAACAATTAGCCAAGGAAATAGCTAGGCCTCTATTCCAATACATACTCAAAAAAGACATCAACATAATGCACACCCATGGAATTAAGTTGACATTTTTTAAATTAAACATGAAAAATTAATGAATATTACCTACAAAAAAAGTATTAATGCCATCAGAAATTCCCAAGAATATCAAACAACATACCTTTTTCTGCATGTTTAAATCAACGTGGCCAAGTAAATTACTAATGGCCCTGAAGTAGGCCGAGGGGATCATAACTGTTGTAAGAGTCCTCAAGACAGTATACATACGTTCGTTCAATTTTTTCCTCAATTCAACAGCATTACTGATTTGCTTTCCTTTTGTTACCATTAGTTGCGAAAGAATAACAACATTCTCCAGTAGATCTTGCAGGGTACTCTGCCAAAATAGCAACCATAAACATAAGTGCACTTGCCATGTTCACTGCAGTAAAAAACAAACAATCTGCAACCAAAAAACTGGATCACAGGCATTGATCTAATTAAATATTCAAACAAAAAACTGTATGATGCAATAAACTGTTGACATTATCCTTACTATGAGAAATAAATGGTTATTAGTACTTATTAAGGGAAAAAAGCTATGTACTTCAATGGCCTTTTATAATATGCCTCCAGAATGATGGCAGGGGTTTTAAGTATACCATCTCTTATCTGACAGTTACAACAAGTCATCTACCAGAATCTAGCCCTCACCCACTAATTCTGTTAAATCACCACTGCATAAAATTCCAAAACTAGCAGGCAGGGGGGACAAAGGGCAAGATAACAGTCAGCATTGATAATAGCGCAATATATTCTTGAAAACACAAAAACAAATTTCAGAGATAATTTAATACATTTATCTGCAGGAAATAGAGAAAAAAGAGTTTAGAAAATTTTTGGCACCTGTATATTGTCCAGATCTTCACTTGATTCAAGACTGAACGTAAACTGTGGATCCTGTAATTTGTTTAAGACAAATTCCATTGCAAATAACAACAGTAAAAACATTTCTTTGTGTGGATTTCCATTTCCCACAAGTTGAAGCAGCATAACAAGGGAAGGAAGCCATATCTTATATGAATACTGATCATAAATCTGAACTGCAAAGGCATATTCCCATTCTCTTTGTAAAGAAGATGCAAGATCATCTGGATCATGCATGTCAACAAGCCAAGATTGCCCTTTCCTTGAAATTGATGACTGGAAAAGAAGAACGAGCAATGAAGCCAAGCTACTTCGCTCTCCCAGAATCCTGCACAGGACATATCAACTTAAGCAGAAGCTCAAAGAAGTAATGGAACTAAAACTTTGTCCAGGGATACTACCTCAGCAGGTATACCATAATTGACAACCGTCTGTGATCAGCAACCTCAGGCAATACATTCACAAAAATCTGTAAGTATAAGCAGAAATACAACATTAGTTTGAAAGCAACTAGCCCAGCATAATACTCGACTAATGCACAGAACTAAAACTGATAAGAGAACCTGTAGCAATTTGTCAGTATTTCCTGTCTTGGACAACCAACAAGGAACAACAGCAGATATAAGATCTTCAAAGACACGCTGGGAGTGGCTGTCAATCTATACATTTGCAGGATACACAGCCAAACATTAAATAATTTCCTTACAATTTCTATTTCTTTTACAGTCAAGGCTTGTTTTCAAGATGGGACAATTCAAAGGAAGAAGTGATAAAGACGCTAACACTTTTTCTTTTTGAAAATGACATTAATATTTCTATTTACAAATTCCACTAACAAATATTTGGTAAAAAAATAAGCACAAAATAAAGACAGATGCAAGCAGTTTACACTGCCAGATACGAATTTACAATAGTATATAACTTGTAAGAGATCCCTAGATGTATCAACAAACCTGTGTCACAGTTGATTCTCCAATCATAGTGAGTATATCCCATATATGCTCCAATATTTTATCTGGAATGACTTTCATAATGGATGTCAAAAGTGTAAATACATGGTTGCGCATGACCCCATCTTTCACAGAATGGGCACCCTTGACTAACATTTCAACATCAATTTTGTTTGCAATATCATCCTGCAAGGAGAAGAGGTACTTGAAGCAAACAAGTATATAAACAAGTTGTCGGTATAGCATGTAACCATTTCCTGTAAATTCGAAAATTTGTGGCGTAGGACAAACCTTCAGAGGATTGGCATTTTCAAGTGAAGCTACAATATCTTCCAGTACTAACAAAAGGGTCTGTTGAGTGTAGAACGCAGTGCTAGAAATGGTCTGGGAAGTGTCAGATGAAGCATGGGACCAATTTCTGCCTTGGGATGATCCTAACTCACCTGAGATGATTTTCCCGAGAAGCTCAAATAAAGGCCCTACAAGAAATTCCCTACAACGTCAAAATGAATCGAGCAAGTTAGAGAATGCAAGTATGGAACAGTAGGGGCATATAGAGGTATAATTCAATGTCAAGAATTTGAGTATTTGGTGAAAACAGACCTGTTAGTTATATCTTTCTTCAAAATCAATATGTCAAGTAAGGAATTCAGAAACGTCAGTGCTTTTTCTCCTTTGACAACCGCAACACGATCAGAGTTAGATACGTGTAGTTTTGATTTCTTCTTCTTCCCATGTGCCGAACCAGTAGATTGAATTTCACATTCCAATATGAAGCCAAGTGTCCGCACAACCGTAGGATAAGGAATCTGCATCAGCAAGACTTCTGCTAGTCAAAGAACTGAAAGAATATAATACAAACTCAAGCATACTACAGAGGAACTTATTGATGCAAAGGGAATCCATTCTCCATCAAACAACTGTTGCACTTTTAACATTTTCAGAAAAATTTTCCACAATTTATTACAAGCCACATACACAAGGATTGCAATGTAACAATCATCTCAAGTTTAAACCGTCCTCCATATCACCTAGAACACTTCAGCCACCACCAGCCCTACCAGTGCAAGATGCAGGCGACATTTCAGTTCATTCCATGATGCTCTCAGTACGTAAACCTTCAAGCAAAAATTCACAAGACCACCTTGCATCTGATGCAAGACTATACTTGATTGTGTCTCAAAGTCCCATATGGTTATAAGGAACAGATAAAGGCTGAGTTTATGTTTGTTTCAATACTAGAACATATTCTACATGAAAAGTCAATAGATGCACAAACACAGGCAAAATGGCAACAGAGGTAGAGCATGGTGGTTCAAGCATTAATCAGCATGGGCATGACATTGACATTGCCAAGATACACCTAAAGTGATACCAAGCATGACAGCACCAAAAAAAAAAACAAGCCAAGGCCACACAGAATTAGCTCCCAAAATGAATCAATATTGACAAATCCATGGAGAAAAGAACAACCAGACACACAAAAAGAAAAGAGAAACATTTAAGAAAACAATGGAACAAACTTTTAATCGCAACAAGGCATCTTTGGTTGCATTCTGGACGTCAGCACTAGCGCTTTTAAACAAAAATACAAGCTCGCGAAACAGAAGATCCTGTTCAAAGAGAAATTACACAATTCAGTTCACACTTCCACTGGTGGAGAATCTGTAGGCAAACACTATGCCTCTTAAAATTATTGATGACAACCAAAGTAAAAAGGAAAATATCTACTTAGTTCCTGTTAAGGAGATTGTCTCAGCAGAAATATGTAAAGCATTTTGTAAACATTCCACAAGCTAATATCCTAATTAGCTAACGAGCACAAGTGCTTATAAGTAACCTGTTCTTCAGATTCCAATCCACTGTATACTTGATCTGTCAGCCTCTGCAAAACAGTCAGCCAAGGATCCACGACAGCAGATGCTTCTGAACAGTGCCCGCCCAACTAAAAGATTATAAATCCCCAAGCAAATGTCATACCATCAAAGGCCACAGATACATAATAAACAGGCATGAAGAAAATTTGTTAAACAATGCTCACCTGTAAAGCCCTTAACAAAAATTCTCTGCAAGCATGTCTCTCAACTGATGAAGGGGTAGCACAGATCTAATACACCAGATAAGGCAAACAAAGTAAGTACAAAGTGAGAGAAGTTCTGAAAATGTAAAGCTTAAGGGGCATTGAAACTTTCAAAAATTTACCTCCAGTAGAAGGCATAATATCTTGATTTCGGTTTTTGACAACTTCTGAGACGATTTATGCTCATAGTGATATTCTCTGCATCTTTTCAGGAGTTGAGACAATAATGACTCAATATCTCTAACACGCATGATCATACCACCCAATCCTTTGAGTAAAGATATGATCTTTTGCTGCCAAAGATATCCACCTCAATTCTATTAAACGATCTCTATAAACAATGAAGAATCCTTTACACAAACACAGGAATTGGAAAAATGAGAGCAAACAGAAAAAGAGGACATACCTTGGCAAATGCAGATTGTTGCAGAGCATAGCCCAAAATAAATTCAAGAATACTCTCTTTTGTAGATGGATCAAATCTAGAATTGCAATAAAGATCAGGGTTTCATAAACAATAGAAAAGGATACTGTACTATGAAGTAAGCAACTAGGATAACAAATAATCAATAACACCCCGCTTAAACTTTCCCTCACTAATCCAACAACAAAACAGAAGTAGATGAATGAAAGAAAAGGATTATTCCATTGAGCAGATACCTCTTTTCAACATTTTGTGGTACTAGAAGGCTACCACAGGATGAGCCAAGCAACGATGTCAAAAATGAAGGTAAAAATTTTGTATCCGACACTATAAGCCTTTTTACTTGAACAATGAAGCCCAGAAGCTCATCAAGGAAATGAATCCAACTTGCATTGTTCCCTGTCATCATTCCCATTCAGAATATAGCCACAGCAAAGCTGACAACATGGGAATAAACAAGCAAAATGTTTGGACATTAAAGATCAAAGGTTATACCATTTTTCTTGCTAATATCATGTACATGTTGGGATAGTGCATGTAACCCTTCAATGCAGCCCATGGCAGCGACCCTTATATCCTGAAAATACAACATAGCAAATAAAAAAAAACCCACATAGATAAAGCAGGGTTAGTTACATCAGACTTCCCATTGGTCTGAACTTTTTGTTGATTGAGTCTCTAATTTTTAAAAACTATCATACAGCTCCCTAGGTGGTTTTTGTTTCAATCATACCCCCTAACATCATTATCCATTAGATTTCTAACAGAAAATGGGCAAACAACATTGTATGGCTTGATCAGGTGTTATGTGACACAACTGTCATGTTTGTGCCACGTATCACACAATGTCTGTGGTTTGGGAGTCATAAAATCCAAATGAGTTTGACCCACATATAGATGAAATCGTGATTTTGTCCATTCTTTGTTAGGTTTTCTAACATGGAATGAAGTTAGGAGATACAGGTGAAATGAAAACCAAACCTTGGGAGGTATATGATAGTTTTTAAAATCAAAAGCTGAAGTAAAAAAGGTGTAAACTATAGGGGGGCCAATATAATTAACCCTATAAAGTAATGCACGTGAATGAAACAGCTGTTGGTCAGGTCAAATTTTTCATCATAACTTGAGCAGTTTAGTTATACAAAGCTAAGAAAGGTTTATGTCATAAGGTAACCAAAAAGTTTGGCACAAAACCTGGCTTTGATGAGCGAGAGGAACAAGCAGTGAAGGGAAGTTGGCCAGAAGTTGAAACAGTAGCCTGTTATCAGGCTCAACACAAAGGAATGCAAAACAATGTAGACTCTCAACTTGAACAGCCAGATGAATATCTACAAGATAAAATCCCAATTAACAAGTATATAACTGTATCACTGAAAAGAGAGTTCAACAAACTCCTTGAAGAATATACCCAAACTAGAGCTAAAAGCAATCAAAAAGATATCAACATAACAATGGAAGAACCACCACCATGCAAGCGTGGACTAAACTAAACTAAAAAATGACATCCCACTCGATGCCACACCTTTGAACAGAAAATCAGCACAAGTATGCCAGCAATTATATGATCTTAACTGTTGCTAGAAAATCAGCACAAGTATGCCAGCAATTATATGATATTAACTGTTGACAAGCACCTTCATCCAAGAAAAAACCATTCAGAAAATCAATGGGTGAGATTTTGCATCTGGTAACAAGATAGCACTGGTGCTCCTTGAAAACATGCTTCAACCTAGAGGAAGCGAAAAAAAGAAACAGATCTCTAAGTTTAACCAACTTCCCATCATCACCCTGGAGCAGAAAACAAATCAAAGTCAACAAAATGATTGGAAAAAGAAACAATTAAAACAGGCAAAACATCAAAATTCACCAACCAAAATGATATCCGTGGGTGCCACAGAAACAAATGCCTCCAGTAACTTCCAAAAGAGGCAAATGAGAACATGTGCATTTAATGTTTTGGAGTCTGTATCCAGCATCTGATCTAGGAATTTTCCACAATCCCATTGTAGTATTTCTTTCTTGAACTGTTAAGAAATAGGATAAGGGTAAATTATAAAGCCAAAACCAAGTTAAACCCAAATACAAAACAAGTTACATCAACCAACCTCATTGAAAGAAATATCATCAGCAGACTCCAAAACTT
>JANIJH010000006.1:72230811-72260483 GCA_024520975.1 Erythroxylum areolatum | reverse complement strand
GAATGTCACATCTACATGAAGCATATCATCCACTAAGCCAAGACCTTTATGCTAATACTTAGCAGAATAGTAACAAAGCAGTAATAAGAAAGAACCTATAAGAAAATTAAGGGAAAATAAGTCGGAAAAGAATTCCATAAAAGCCATCTGCTTAATCAGATGTTTATGCATCTGAAACAAATAAATATCAGAGAAGCAGCCAGCACCTGAACAAGGTTAATTAAGGCCATAATCGACAAATGAAACCATTGAGTTGAATCCTTTGCATCTTTCCTAGCTAAATCAGATATCAACCAAACCAGACTTTTAACAAGTTTAGGAGACAACGCAACTTTAGCTGCTAGTAAACCAACAATCATCAAAGCACCCGCCTGTATAGAGGAAAGTATTGTCCACATTACAAGTAGAGGGAGAACGAGAGGTAAGCTTAACTATAGTAGATCATAGTTGACCAAAGCCAGGGAACAATAATCTAAAACCCTACCTTGTGATCTGAACTGTTTTTGCTACCACTCTGAAGTCCAGAAAACACAAATGGTAGGATTCTTTTTACAAAATCATCATTTGCAGCTGTCAAGGAACTCAAAGCTTCAAAAACAACAGCTGTACAGAAGCTGATAATTGGCGTTGAAGGTTGATACTTTTTCACTGGAGAGGCCCGCAGAAAAGATATTCAACACACAAATATAATGACAGAAGTAGTGAAACAACACGAAAAGAAGCAAAATGCAAACACTCACATAGTTGCACAAGGCCTCCAATACACCCATATCACGAATACACTGCTGCACAATAACACGCCTAGGTGGTGGTGCACCTGAGACTTTCGCACCATCCAGAAACTTCCATTTACCATTTCTACACCACAATAAATGAGATGCCAAATATTTGCATAGTAACCAGAAAAAGAAAAGAAAAGCAATGACTTAAAATTGGAACTAAGAACTCCAACCTTGTATCAACTAACTGAACCACTCGAACAAACATGTGAGTGTCATGGTAAGGAAGTGCACATAGAATCAAATCCTCACCATTGTATACGTGAACCCTGAAAAATACCCACAATTGTTAAAGAGCAATCATAATATTCTCAAAAAAAAAATCGATTCAAAGGGTAAAAACTTACTTATATCTGCGAATCAAGTACTCGAGGGTCTTATGCGCAGAAGACAACTGAAAATGCCCAGAGAGCAACTTCAAGTATGAACTAATACTTGCATTAATTCTATTATTTTCCTCTTCCCGCATTAATTCTCTATCCAATTCTTTACTCTTATGACTAAACAAATCATTCTTGTAGTTTCTAAATCGTTCATCGACACCAACAAGAACCTCCAGACCTGCAAAGCAATCAACAAACAATTAAATAACCCTGAAGAAACAAACCCAAAAAGTATATGTTAAAATAACCAATCACTGGGTTTTGACCAGAAAGAGCAATATCCAGGATAGTGTCAATGTCGATATCGGCGGCTTCTTTCGGGTCGAAGAGAATGGAGGGTTTAGTAAAGGGCCGCTTTCGGGGCTCCGAATCCGCTTGTACGACGGAGCGAATCGCTTGTAATTGTGAAGCTAAACTCGTCGCCATGGTTTTTGGATTCTTTTGGCAAACGAAAAGTGAAGAAATTGAAGAACAGAGGGAAAGAACTACAACCCCTAAACCTCACGCCTTGGCTTAAACCCTAAGACCGTTTCATGACGGTCAGTTTCTTATTTAACGCCATCACTCCTCGACCGTTAGGGTTTGTAAGGACTTGGTACATGTTGGAAATCTTGTGATGTGGTAGGGGCATTTTTGTCTTTCGGCTGAGATTGATTTATGTTGACCGAACGAGTGGACTAACCCGGTCCAATTCAAACTTCAAAGGCCCAAAATACAAAGCCTAAGGTTGACCCTTTCCCGGTTCTCGGTTTTGAACATTATAGTTTGCCCTTAAAAATTTATTCATTTTCAAGTTATTAAATTGTTTCAACAATTTAACAATTAACAAACTTTATGATTTTTTAAATTATTTAATAAAGATAATTTTAAATAATAAAATATTTTTAAATTCTTTTAAATTATAAAAATTGTTAAATTTAAGTATTTGTTTTAAATTATTCGACTGATTAATATTAATTAAATTAATAAAATATTATTTTATTAAAAATATTTTATTATTATATATAAAATAAATAATGTTATTTATTTTAAGAAATGATATATTTAAATCCCAAATCCTAATTTCGGGCCTATTCCGGGTCACCTGTGGGCTATAAGAGGCCTGGACCAAGGCCGGTTCATTGCTTTTGCCCGGTCCGACCGAAAACCAAACCACTCTTGATCCTTCGCTGGACCACTAGAGAGAGGAAAAGCAGGGAGAGTATTGAATCTACCATAGTCAAGAATAGTCAAATGAATAAAGTTGTCACCTTTCTCGCATCTCATTTCAAATTTTGAGGAATTTGACCTCTGTCTCTCTCTATTCTCTTTCTTTAGATCCCTATTTTGGGTTTCCGATCCCTGGAGAGATTCACTTCTCGATGCTCAGTTATGGCGTTTTGACTCGTCGATATCACACACTTTACAATGCCGGTCTGAAGACGTGAGACGTTGTCATTTCGAGATATGGAGTTCACCGAGGCCTATAAGCAAACCGGTCCCTGCTGTTTCTCTCCAAATTCGCGGTATATCGCCGTCGCCGTCGATTACCGTCTTGTGATTCGCGACACTTTGTCGTTCAAGGTACTTCTTTTCCTAAGGTTTGAATTTGGTTTCAAAGTTTGTTTCTTACTGCTTAACGCCGTGTTTGGGTGCCTAGAGAATGGGGGAATGTTGAAGAAGAAACATGCGTTACTATGCTTTATGTTTTTGGTTAGCTAGAAGGGAGTTTACATTAGGCCTAGAGTTGGGAATATGTTGAACTTCTAGTAGAATTATAGGTTTTTTGGTTACTTTATGGTAGTGGAGAGTTGTATTATCGATTCCTATAGATTAATATCCTTTTAAATTAGGAGGTTCCTCTGTATTCATGCCAAAATGGGGTGGTGTAGTGATCAAATAGTCCTTTTTGCTTCTTAGGAGTCAGCATTTCGTGAATAGCTCATGGCATTATGTTTCATAGTATTGGAGCTTCAATGTAATGTTTACTAAACTGCTATTGTTCAGCTGAGTTTTGAAAGATTGTGTTTATGCGAAATCTCTTGTAATCTGCAAATGCAGGTTGTGCAGTTGTTTTCTTGCTTGGATAAGATAAGTTATATTGAATGGGCGCTTGATTCTGAGTACATTCTTTGTGGTCTGTATAAAAGGCTGATGATACAGGCATGGTCACTGAACCAACCTGAATGGACATGCAAAATAGATGAAGGTCCAGCTGGTATCTCATATGCTCGCTGGAGTCCGGACAGCCGTCATATACTTACAACATCAGATTTCCAGTTACGATTGACAGTTTGGTCACTTGTTAACACGGCATGTGTTCACGTGCAGTGGCCCAAACATGCTTCTAAAGGGGTTGCTTTCACTAAAGATGGAAAGTTTGCTGCAATTTGTACAAGGCGTGACTGCAAGGACTACATAAATCTATTGTCATGCCACACTTGGGAGATAATGGGAACATTTGGTGTTGACTCATTGGACTTGGCTGATATTGAATGGTCTCCTGATGATAGTGCCATAGTGGCATGGGATTCTTCTCTAGAATATAAGGTGGTAAACTTCGTTTGCTGTGGTGCCTCAACCTTGCGTTGTTTCTGCTATTCCAATTCAAGAGGGAATTAAAATTTATTAGTACACTTAGCCATATTGTTAGGCATTCATTGCAAGCATTTTTGGGATTGATCACCTACATAGCCTAAACCACAAATAATCTATTTATATGAACACTATATTGAGCCTGCCACCAGACACATCAATTACGCAATTTTGTGTTGCACGATTTATCAGTTCATGTAGGCAGCTCAGTATCACATAAATGTAGCTACTTAAGTCAACACTCGTTCTCAACTGAGAGGTGAAATGGCTACTTATTTTTCTAATTTGATACAGGTTCTAATTTACTCTCCAGATGGGAGGTGCTTATTCAAGTATCAAGCATATGAAAGTGGACTTGGTGTAAAAAGTGTTTCATGGTCCCCTTGTGGCCAATATCTAGCAGTTGGTAGTTATGATCAAATGTTGCGGGTTCTGCACCACTTGACTTGGAAGACATTTGCTGAATTTATGCACCTTTCTGCTGTTCGAGGTTCCTGTTATGCTGCTGTCTTTAAGGTATTGATCTTTTCCTGTTGGCCTTTCATTACTGTAGTGGCCTTTTATGATTTATTTCTGTTCTTGTTCTCTAAACTTTTCAGGAGGTGGATGAACCCTTAAACATTGATATGTCTGAGTTGTGTTTGAATGACGAATTTCTCCAAGGGAACTCGGGTAAGCATGATAGTTAAATAAATTATTGATCTTGACATAGCATAATTCCATAACTCGAGAACATCACTTTTCTGTTGATCACTTTTTAATGACCATAAACCTCTGCATTCATTTATATTTATTTCTACCGCTTCCATTAGATGCTTCAGATGGACACTTCAGAGTTAGATACGAGGTTATGGAACTGCCTATAGCATTGCCTTCACAAAAGCCTCCTGCTGATAAACCGAACCCTAAACAAGGGATTGGTAAGCACATTTTTCTTGTGTCGTAAAGCTGAGTTCTGTCACCTTAATTAAGCCTCAATAGATCTCTAGTTGCTTTCCCCATCCTTTTTTTTTTATTATTATCGTTTTCACTGGCCTTTTTATCTTAATTCCAGGACTTATGTCATGGAGTAGTGACAGCCGGTACATATGTACCCGAAATGATAGTATGCCTACTGCACTGTGGATATGGGACATAAATCATCTTGAGCTTGCTGCCATCCTGGTCCAGAAGGATCCAATAAGAGCAGCAGCTTGGGATCCAACATGTTCGCGTCTTGTTATTTGCACTGGCAGCACTCACTTGTATATGTGGACCCCTTCGGGTGCCTACTGCGTAAGTAACCCATTAGCGCAGTTTACCATAACTGATTTGAAATGGAACCCAGACGGAAGCTGTCTTCTTCTCAAAGATAAGGACTCGTTCTGTTGTGCTGGTGTGCCACCATTGCCGGAATCTAGTGAGTATAGCTCCGATGATTGAGGCTCATTACCTGTTGTAGTTTAGATAGCTTCCAACTTGTATTTTAAAGTGTATGTACAAATTGGTATCCATGATCTCTTAAGAAAGTACTCTTCTCTATGTGATTTCTTGATCTGAGAGATTCCATTGCAGTTGATGCTTTCAGGAAGAATTTTTCTATGTTGTGATATTAGCTCAATTATTGGATTCTTTCACTATCAACCATCCATTGTTCTGAGGATTCGATGTGGTTTGCTAGAAGATTTGACTGCTACTGCACTAAATTCTGATCAACAAAATGGTAATTAGCCTACTTCAAAGAATCCTCAAGTTTTCAATGAAGTCATATGATTCTGAACACAAACTTGACGTGGACACACTATTATAAAGCTTTAATTCGGCTTCTAGATGTCATTATTTGCATCCTGACTCAATTCGCACAGAATTGAAAGGTTGCAATTTGTCTTTCTATTGCAGATGTCAACTCTTTCTCGATTCTTTATAGCAACAAGAAAGCCTCTGTATTCGGCTGATCTACATGGGACGGTCAATGAGAAAAGGACACAAGCAACCTCAAATACCACTACAAATTACGTGTTTCATATAAATTATTTAACGAGATAAATGATAAATTCAATTCAATTGAGGTTTATAAATTATAATCTCTTTCACTGACCCGAGACATTAATAAGGAACACATTTTGCTTCTCTAGAAGATCATGTCAAACATTGTATGAGACAAACTGCGTCGTTTCTGAAGTTACATGGGATCAAACTGTTTCTCTCATCTTTATCTGTAAAGGCCTAATCTTTATCAGAACAAAGAAAAACCAATGTATCATATGGTACCTTTTGTCTTCCATGGACTGAGAAGGCATTACTGAGTTCTGAATTCTTATATACCTTAGCAGCAGTATGGCGTGTTTCAAGAACAAATTTACACCAAACGACACCTTATGATCGAACAGAATTCTAAAACCAAAGTTCTTCACACGTTGACTCCACAGCCGGTTCCAGATTAAAAGCTTGCATCTTTCGGCTAATTTTGTCAGTACAACAAGAACAAAAACCAAAAACTATAATGTCCAAAGTGTAAAGATCACTTCGAATCTAGTTGTTATATTGCTTCCGGCTAAACTTGTATTAAGAATCAAAAGTACTGGTCGGAAACAACAGTAGGACATGACAACATTCCAGAAACTTACTTTCCAATGTATCCATAGTTTGGCCTTTTCCTTTCTGGTTTGATCCACAGCCGAAGGGCTAATATTGATCTTATTGAATCAGGACATTGACAAACATGATTTGAAGCTGACTCATTCATGAATTTGCTTATAGTATTATTAACCCGATTTTTTTTTTTTTTGTTGTAATTACATCCGTATCATCAGCTAATTATCATAATCCTTCATAATTGTGGAGGGTTGATGTTAATGTTGTCAGATAGTAACGTCCATGGAATCCAATTGCCGCGTGAGCCATACCTTGCTACTGTCAAATTGCAATGGTTAAGAGACCGAAAAAAAAGAAAAAGCCATTCGTAACGACTCCATTGTTAAGAACTAATCGAAAACTATGGCATCTTTCTGCTACAAAACATGTTCCATACTCGAACCTCAAGATAATGTAACTTCTGAAACACCAATAAAGCCTCTTTAGCTTGTCAGAGTAAATCAGTGAAATTACATTCCCACAAGCTTCTAGTTTACTGTTACCAATAATCATACTGTAGATAATTGAATATAGACTTTTCCTTAGTTTTCTTCAAATCGTTGACCACAAAATTTCACACCAAAAAAAAAATGAAAAGCTGAAAAGGACAAAGAACAAGCACAAAGTGGAAAGTAAAGAACACTGAACTTAAAAACAAGGTTAATAAAAAGGTGGTGAAAAACGGAGGAGGAGGTATTTGTATTGCAGGCCTAAGAAGCATCACAGTCCTCACATTTCCTCTCCTTCATCTACACCTCCCTCTATATAAAAGGGGAAGTAAACAGAGATGGGTAGATGTGATTTGTAGTTAAACTTAAGGCTTACTCTCTCTTGTCTTCACCCTTTAACCGCCACTGTGTACCTGCAAAAGGCTTCTTCTTTTGTTTCTTATTCACATTTAGAGTTTCGAAGGAACTTTTTTCAGGCTTTTCAACAACAACCCAATTCAGTTTTTATGCAGGTATAGCCCATTACATGTTCATGTTCAGATTTAGCTCTAATCTTGGGGAAATTTTGGCTTTATTTCATTGTTCTCTCTCTCCCACTCGCGCTTTTTCTCTCTCGAAGCTTTAATACCGAAGCTTGATAGAGTTAATCGGGGATCGTTTTATTGGATAATGAAATAATGTTAATCTTCAACGCTAGAAATGTAAGTGGAGTCTTTTATGTTTCAAAGGTAAGAGCT
Organism: Erythroxylum areolatum; assembly: GCA_024520975.1. NCBI lineage: Eukaryota > Viridiplantae > Streptophyta > Magnoliopsida > Malpighiales > Erythroxylaceae > Erythroxylum > Erythroxylum areolatum. Next base: position 72,252,948 of record JANIJH010000006.1, on the reverse strand, counting down.
TGCTTGATTGGATAGAAAGAAGTGTTAGCTCTCTTTCGTTAAGTTTAAAGATTGTTTATTAGTGTCGAGATAGTGTCTTTTGATTCATTTGGTGTTCACGAAAACCTTGAAGAGTAGCCTGTTTTTGGTTTGAAGTGTCTGCAAATATTGAACATTGTTGTGATTGACTAGTCAAACGTATCTTAAGATTGAAGGGTTATTTACTGAAAGTTCTCGTGCTGTCCAGATTGGAGCTTGTTTTATTGAATTATGACTCGAAAAGTAAGGAGAAAGCTGTCACACTCTAAGGAAACAGATGCGCCAACTGTGGACGGAAGTTCAGTGATTGCAGATGGTGCTCGTCTACAGTTGGACTCTGTTCATGATATTAATTGGAAAACTTTGCCTGATGACACATTTATACAGATCTTTTCATATCTCAATTATAGAGACCGAGCTAGCTTGTCATCAACTTGTCAAACATTTAGGTTATTAGGTTCCTCCCCGTGCTTGTGGGATACACTGGACCTCAGATTCCACCAGTTGGATGCTGCAGCTGTAAAATTGCTTTCTTCTCGATCCAAAAACACCTGGAAGCTTCAGTTTCGAGGGCCAGAGACAGCAGATGCAATAATTAGACTTGAAGCCAGGGGAGTCCGTGAAATCAGTTGTGATTTTTGTCAGGACATCACAGATTCTACACTTGCAGTCATAGCAGCTCGACATGAGATGCTTGAGAGTCTTCAATTTGGACCAGATGCATGTGAAAGGATTAGCAGTGATGCCATTAAAGCTATAGCACTCTGCTGCCCCCGGTTGAAGAAGCTTCAGATGTGTGGTGTTTGTGAAATTAATGCAGATGCCATTAATGCATTGGCTACGAATTGTCAGCAGCTAATGGAGATTGCATTCTTGGAATCAGATGCAGTTGACGAATTGGCATTAGGGAATCTAGCTTCTGTACGATATCTATCGATTGCTGGGACAAGAAATCTGAAATGGGGTTTAGCATCACAAGTTTGGAGTAAATTGCCCAATTTGGAGGGATTAGATGTGTCCAGAACTGATATAAGTTTGAGTTCAGTTATGAGATTTTTGGCATTGTCACAAAACTTAAAGTTCTTGTTTGCCTTGAACTGCCCAGAATTTGAAGCTGAAGTGAATGTTGGAATTACATATCATCATAATGGTAAAGTATTGATCACAGTCTTTAGTGACATTCTCAAGGCATTATCCTCATCATTCACCAAGACTGTTGAAAGTGAGCGCAATGTGTTTGCTTCTTGGAGGAAATTAAAGGACGTTAATAGAATCTTGGGTCAAACTATCACTTGGATAGAATGGATTCTCTCGCATTTGCTTTTGCGCATTGCAGAGAACAATTCAAAAGAGTTTGATGCTTTCTGGATCAAGCAAGGGGCATCAATTTTGGTTCACTTGTTGCAGAGTCCAAAACAGGATGTTAAAGAAAGAGCAGCCACAGCAATTGCAACTTTTGTTGTCATTGACGACGAAAATGCCACCGTTGATTCTCAAAAGGCTGAGATTATTATGTGCAATGGTGGAATACAGCTTCTTTTAGATCTTGCAAGATCATGTCATGAGGGACTTCAGTGTGAAGCAGCTAAGGTAATTATAATTCACAGGATACATGCCTGCGATTCTAGAATTTAGAAGATTGTTAATTATATAATTTTGAAGATTGTTAATTATATAATTTTGACAATTCTATGAAGCTTGGGTAGATAAACTGGAATTACTACGGAAATTTGTGGCAAGTAAAGTTCAGTTTAAACGTTCTTAACTATCCATATGAATTCTTGTTTAGATTGTGATATTCATCCCATTGATCTGCTTAGCTAGAGAGGTGAAAGTTTGTCATAGTTATGCTATACCATTATGATGTGCAGGCCATAGCCAATTTGTCCGTTGATTCAAAAGTTGCTAAATTTGTTGCTGAAAGTGGAGGAATTAGCATTCTTGCTAATTTAGCAAAGTCAATGAACAAATTGGTTGCTGAAGAGGCTGCCGGCGGTCTATGGAATCTTTCTGTTGGAGAGGAGCATAAGGTTGAAAAAATTGGAAGTTTTTATGACTTCTTTGGAAAAGATTGCAGATGAATTAATTATTGTTCTGTCCAGGGCTCCATCGCTGAAGCTGGTGGCATAAAAGCTTTGGTCGACCTCATTTTCAAGTGGCCCTCCTCCAGTTGCGGGGTTCTTGTATATATCTCATTTATATGCTATGTTTGAATTGTTTTCAATTGCATAGTTTCATACAGTTTTATGAAATTTTCATAGCATTAAACAGTATAAATTGTGATTGGATGTATATATGCTTTTTTTCAGGAACGTGCAGCAGGGGCACTGGCAAATTTGGCTGCTGATGACAAATGTAGCATTGAGGTGTCAGCAGTGAGGGGCATTCAGGCTCTGGTTATGCTTACCACAAGCTGCAAGTTTGAAGGAGTGCTGGAACAGGTGATCCTACTTCCAGATTTCAGTGCATTCCACTGACACGGTTTTTCAATAGTGGTTTGTCAACAATTAGACTAAACGTTACTTCTCTTCCATCCAGGCTGCCCGAGCACTATCTAATTTGGCTGCTCATGGGGATACCCATAATGCTTCTGTTGGACAGGAGCCTGGTGCACTTGAAGCGTTGGTCCAACTCACTTATTCTCATCATGAAGGTGTAAGGTAATGTAACTTTTGTGTAGGGTTTTATTTTTGTATACATAAATTTCTTGCATAGACAACTGACTTCTGCTGCCAAAGTTGAATTGTATTGATTGTAAGTATCTCAAGTTCAGTGTCATCTTGAAGTTCAAACTTTATGCTGGGCTTGAAGTAAATTTTGTAATCAAATACTATTTTGTGATTTAGCTTAACTTTGTAAGCTCCTCGTCTTCAACAAAAGGATAGATTTAATGTTGTACCTCATAAGCAGGCAAGAAGCTGCTGGTGCTTTGTGGAATTTATCATTTGAGGATAAAAATCGAGAAGCAATCACAGCAGCTGGTGGTGTTGTGGCCTTGGTATAACATTGCTCAGATTTTCTCTTGATTAATTGTTTGGTTCTAGTTTGTCTTAAATTTAGTCTCACTTGTCTTTGTGATATATCAGATCTAGTTTACAAGATGAAAATTTGTGGAGTTCTAGCTCCTATTGATTGCATTATACAACTCCCTGAAATGGGGATTACATCTGTCTTGTTTCTGTTTTTCAAAGAACTCATTTGCTGTTTTCCTGTTTCATCTAGGGTTGTATAATAGTTGCCACAAGAACTCAGCAATTAAGATTGAAAATGGTGTATAGCCTGGTCTTAGTGAAATCTCAATGTGTTATTGTGGTTACCCCGGATTGGACCAAAAATATGATCCGGCATTCTTTCATATGAAAATAAAAGAGTAGGGGTTGTAGTTGAAATGTGTGACTATTTGTTATAGCATTGCATTGATGACCTTGTATCAGGTTACAAGTTATCGGTTTATCCTTTGATTGTGGCTGTTCGATTTATTATTTGATTATGGTTGCCAGGTTTCTCTGGCAAAATCTTGTTCAAATTCCTCCCAGGTTCTTCAAGAAAGGGCTGCAGGTTCTCTCTGGGGATTGTCAGTATCAGAATCAAATAGGTACTTACAAATTATGTTTCAGATATTTTGAAAGGTGCTCTGTGTTTGTAATTTACATGCTAGATTTGGGCAATTTACTTCTGGCTTTGATACTGACTTTCTTCGAGATTGTTGTGCTTACTCCATTTATTCTCAAATTTTTATAGTAGGCTCAATCCTGCTCTGGGGGTTCAGTTTTGAAATATCAAGCCCTTTCCTACAAGTTTGAATTCATTATTCTTCTGCTATTATGAATATATATATTAAAGCCGGTCATATCAACATTTCAAATAACAGAATCACCGTTCTAACAGTATCTTTTTTCTTTATAAACATTACTTGAACTAATTTACAGTTTAATATGTGCAAATTTCTTGTTAGACCAAAGTTTCCTGTTTCCATCCATTACACTGATTTTTATATTTATGTCCTGTTCATGTAGTGTTGCAATTGGTGAAGAAGGTGGCATAGCTCCCCTCATTGCATTAGCATGCTCTGACGTTATAGTAAGTATCAGTTTCTGGGTAGCATGGATAAATTGCACCAATTACATCAATTTAAGAGATTTTTTCCTTTGTATTGACAAAGGATAGGCATCAATCAAACTGAGGGTTTTGACCATGTGCATTGTCATTAAGTGTCCCAATTACTCGGCAAACTCCAAACTTTTCTTTATTTACCAAAAACTTGTAGTCTCATGACCCCCTTGATCTGTGTTTATCCTGGCAGTAATGTGACTGTTTTTTATATTTAGCTTGTCTTTTTAAACATTACTTTTTCCCCAAATCACTTGTTGTATAGCAGATTATTTTTGTAAAACGAAACTTCTGGTCCTGTGCGGAACTAGAATGTAACAGGGCAAGAAAGTTATTTGTAAGAAGATCATGAAAATGAGAACTGAAATATATGGACATATCATGCCACTGCAATAAACATAATCTTCAACATCCTCAAATTTCAGGATGTCCATGAGACGGCTGCAGGGGCTCTTTGGAATCTGGCTTTTAATCCTGGTAATGCACTTCGCATACTGGAGGATGGAGGAGTTCCAGCCCTTGTTCATCTGTGCTCTTCATCACAGTCAAGAATGGCACGTTTTATGGCCGCGTTGGCATTGGCATACGTGTTTGATGGAAGGTATAGGTACAAAATATTTACCTATAATCACAATCAATGAAAGGTTCTCAAATTAGCAGTTAGTCAATAGTACATCAAGAGTGGACTAGAATGGAACCCTTGCAATATCCAGTGCAAAAAAACGTTGACTGCATTAAGATGCCAGAATTGTCATCTCTTTTTTTTTTTCTTTTCGAGGTTTGTGATATTTGATTCCTTTTGTTCAGAATGGAAGAAACAGCATCAGCTTGGCATTCATCAGGAGATGCATTAAAGATTGAAAATTTAGATGGGGTTAAGAAGATAGGCCTAAAGCGCATTGAAGAATTCGTTCTTTCATTTTCTGATCCATCAACCTTTGCTACCATTGTTGTGTCGTCAGCACCTACAGCTCATGCACAAGTCGCAGAAGTATCATACATATCAGAGGCAGGATATCTAAGATGCAGGTAAGTGTCTTTTACCAATCAACTTCACCTTTTCTATACGATTTTTCGAACTCTCAAATCTGGTATGTCAGTATTAGTATCCCAGCTAAGGAACATAATCCAGTAAATGAGACTGCATTTTTCCTTCTGACCCTCGTACATTCCTACAATTTTCCCCTTAAAACTTGTGCCAGTTATCTTTGAGCTTTTTGAATGGCATGGTGTGCATGCATGGCTGTATCTTGTGGCTGTCAATACTTTCAGCTTTTAAACCAACAATGATGTGCCTATTCGGGAATTGTTGGTAAAAAATAGGCATAGTTGATGTCTTGAACGCTTGTTATTTGATTGGTTGTGTGGAAGTTTTGTTTTCCTAAGGATAGTTCTTCTCCAGTTCTATGATAACTAGGTTCTTCTCTACCAACTTCATTTAACACAGCCATTGTAACTATTCATGTTTCTTCTAATCCCAGCTTAGCAGAGATTGGAAGATTCGTCGCCATGCTACGTAGTCCTTACCCTGTCCTCAGAGCCTGTTCGGCTTTCGCTCTTCTTCAGGTCAACCACCCTCTTTCCCTTTGGAAATCAAAGTGGTTGTTTTTCTGCAAAGCAGGCATCATATCAACGATACTGTTCTCTTCTTTCTATTACAGTTTACAATGCCGGGAGGCCGTCATTCCATACAGCACTCAAACATGCTGCAAAGTGCAGGAGCACCAAGAGTATTACGTGCCACCGCCGCAGCGGCAGCGGCAACAGCCACTATTGAAGCCAAAGTTTTTGCAAAACTCGTCTTGAGAAACCTTGAACACCACCATATGGTAGCTTTGGATTGAAACGTCCTGAACTTTCATAAAGAGTTCTCATAGTTCTGTGTTAGCTTTCCCCATCTGCAAGCAGGTTTAATCCAGTTAGGGAAGATGATAAGGTATCAGAAGACCTCTGCAACTGCTAGAAATGCGGTAAATTCAGGATGTTGTGTAAATCCTGTCTTCTTCTTCTGCTTCTGCTTCTTCTTCTTCTTCCTAGCGTCTCAGTCTTTAGCTCTTTAACTTAAGGTTGCTGGTTTCAAGATGAAACTTAGTATTGGTTCCTTTATTGTATTTGCTACTACTTCCTGTATATATTGGACAGGCAATCTGTACATAACTGAAAGTTTTGCAGAGTTATGGTTCAGGGCTTGCATTTTTTCGGCCTTGTTACTTCTTAAGATTATCAATAGAGATAGCAATAAATTGGTTTGAATTGAAACTAATTTGGTAAGTCCAAATTTAAACTTAACGGAACTTAAATAAACGAGTCTAAATTCAAATTTTATTCGGGTTTTAAACATATTTAAAAAGTCTAAAATGATTAAGGATTTTTCTTTTCTTGAAAATTAATACTTAATTTAATATACATATCAACATATTCAGTGTACAAGATTCATCGTTTTGTAAGGATCTGAGGAGGGTTATCGGCTTGCACAACTTTCCACTTGTATTTTTTACAAAGAGATTGTTTTCGTTATTCAAACTAATGACCTTCTAGTCATAAATGAGCAACTTTTACTAGTCGTTTTAAAGCTATCTCTTAACATATGTATATTTAATAGACAATCTTATGTAAGAAGTTTAATTTTAAACCTATTTTTCAGTTACTAAACTCTTTTTATTTTATCTTTGAATTTATTAAGGTATAAACAATGATATATTGAAAAAAAAAGTTGAATGCGTTAAATGTTTTTTCCTAAAGTTGAATGATTGTGTATGTTATCATTCCTGTCGCTTTATCCATTGTTGGTTTGGACATATTCCATAAGTTGGAAACAGAGCAAAGGGACATAGGAATGATTCAGTACGAATTTTTGATTATTATGGAAGTACACGTATGAGGATAAGATCACGTGTAAAGGACAACAAGTTAGTTGATTAATAATTAGAAAATGATTAAACATTACCCGACAACTTGTGACCTATAGTTGTGGAGCTAGAATTTAGTAAGACAATTTGATTGGTTGAAATCCAAAATAACATAATTTTGTCTTAATGTTTCAAGTTAGGTGACCCAATTTTAAATATCTGTGATTTAATTAGTTTCGACTTAATTAAATTGAATTAGATCATTTTGCCACTTTTAATTTTCGAAAAATAACTCAAATTTTGATCGGTCCAAATGTAAAATAAGAATGTTTTATTTGAATCGTTTAAGTTGGGAAAACGTAATTTTAAAATTTAAAATCAATTTGAAATTTCGTCAACCTAGTAAAGTTGATCATTTGTGATAATAAAGTCACATGATCAAATAACAAAAACAGTCCCATTGTAAAAATAAGGTTAAGTACATCATGACTCTTCCTAAATTTCTCGCAAAGAGAGGAGTCCTGTATATTAGATCCGTTAACTATGAATTCCAGTCAAATTAAATCAAGCCAAGTCATTTTGTTAAATTATTTAATCAAAATAAGACAATTTGAATCTCAATTTAAATTAAGAACAAAATCATATGATTTGATATAAATTATTTTAGACGTTGTGATAAGAGAACTTAGCATGTGATACTTATACAGGATGATTAGCCTTATAACCATAGAGTTGACTAATTATTTTAATCACTTAATAACCTTACTAATCCAGTTTGCACTATAAAATAAGTAAGAATGACCCCACTTTAAAAGAGGGACATTCTAATACTTCATAAAAAAAAAGTTAAATATTATTTTTATTTCATGAAATTGAAAGTTACTTTCTAAATAATTTATAATTAATTTTAGAAAATCAAGATAATTTTAAATTTTGATGACACATAATATTTAAATTAGTATTAAGAAACACTATGAATTTTTATTATAAATATGTAAATATAAAAAATAGTAAAACTAGATGAACTTATTAATTTAGAATTAGTCACTTAAAAATCAATAATCTTTCTAATTCAATTTAAGTATAAGAGAAAAAAAGAAAGATTAGGGATGACAAAAAGGTTCGGGTCATACTCGAAATCGAGCCTCTAGTCAAATGTGGGCGATAGGTGTCTACAAAACAACATCATCTTGTGTTTGTAAAAAATAATAATAATTCATACCGGATCATCTTGAGCTCAGCTCTGCATATTGTCATCTTTAAGAACGACCCGAATTGAAATACATCATAAAAATAAAATATTAATTAATTTATTTTATTATCCAAGTAAAATTTATTATGCAATATAAATTACAATTAATTTATGAAATTAAGAGAATTAAAAAAAGAATATTAAAATTATATATAAAATGATACACAATGTTTAAATTAATATCACCTTCTTCTTCTTTTTTTACAAATAAAAGAATGTAATCCCAAATTAAACGACTCACAGTCACCGATTGCGTTCAACTGCCTACTGAATTGACTACGGCCAACCACGTGTTAATAAACAGCAGGCTTGGAAGTTGGAGAACTCCCCTTTCATCGTCACTTTAAGAATAATTAGACTATGTTTAAAGCAATAAATATTTTTTAATTTAATATGATCTAATTGCGTGTCTGTTAACCAAGCCATGAGTTTAAAATAAAATATTTTCTTAAAAAAGATATTATTATATACATAATTATTTAAAATTTGGAGTCAGAAATTTACTTACTGCAAGGGATCTATTCGACTCGAGCGGAGATTAGTCTAGAAGTGGATGACTTAAACGTACCTTCCCATAGTTGAGACCCTCCTAAGACATCTCGTGTGTAATAAAAAAAATATTATAAATAATATTTTTGTTAATTAGGAAAAAAAAGAAAATTACAACCTCTCGACGTGGACGCAATTTATTGGAAACGGACATAATTAAAGAATAAAATTACAACGTGCTGACGTGGAAGCAATTTATTGGAAACCGCCCATAATTAAAAAAGCCCTTATAGAGAAAACTAACTTATTCTCGTTTCGTTCGTGATCAGCTATCTTGTGCAGGCGTCCGTTTTATTTTTCCTTCCTAACCAACTCAGCGCCTTTTCCCTCATTTTCTCCCTGAATTTTCCTGGACTTTTGGCAGCGCAGCCAAACACCCTACCACGCTTTGCTTTTCTCTTTTATTTCTCGAAATCCTCACCGATTCGTGTCGTCAAATGCGCGTTATCTGCACTGAGGATTGTGAAGTGAGAATCGGTACGAGTATGGAGAAGGGAATTGTGGGGAACGGAGCCGTGCGGAACGGGGTTTTGGAGAACGGGGTTTGCTCTTCGGAATCGGTCAGCGGAAGCCGCGACGTGTGGAGTTGTACGGACGCCGAGGCTTCCTCTGCTGATCATCTCGTTATCATGGTCCACGGTATTCTTGGAAGGTTAGTTTTTTTTTTTTTTTTTTGGTTGAGGTTCTCAGTGAATTGTGAGTGTTGATTGTTGATTTTTGTTAGGGTTTCGATTGGGTTTTTTGTTCTGTCTTATTGATCTTTTATTTCCGTTCTTTTTAATATATGTGTTCTGCGTGTGTAATTTGTGTTTAGTAATTAATGGCGCTGTGGATATTGAACTGGAATACTAATTTTTCGTGATGTTTATGTTCTTTTTTACCTGGTCCAAAATATGAATTACGGTACTTGCAATCTGTGAAGTAAAAGAACTGTTACTTCTTTTATTTTCGTTATTGTCTATTTAGTGGTAGATCATGTCAAATTAGGTTCTTTTTTAGTCTGACTGGTTTGCTTATGTTGGGTATGCATTTCTTGTTCAGTGCCAAAGATTGGAAATTCGCTGCGGAGCAGTTTGCTAGAAGGCTTCCCGATAAAGTGTTCGTTCATTGTAAGGAGGACCTTCTGTTTTCAAATTCAGTAAAATTCTGGATCCATTCATCTGCTTTTGATGCTTATTTGGTTGAGCTTGAAGGGAATTTACTTTCTGTTGATGGTTATTTGTGATGTGAATTGAGATTGGGCTTCATTGATTGTAGGTAGTGAACGAAATATGTCTAAGTTGACTCTAGATGGTGTGGATGTGATGGGTGATCGATTAGCCAAAGAGGTAAATGTTATACTTTTATCACAAGATGGATAGTTAGTTTATACTTTTCCTGATTGTTGTTTTCAAGTCAGGATAGTTCAATAAATTTGCTCTTGTTCTTGTTCTTGTTATGGATTGACCATTCCATAATTACAGGTCCTTGAGGTAATCCAGAGAAAGCCAAATTTACAAAAAATTTCCTTTGTTGCACATTCAGTTGGAGGATTAGTGGCAAGATATGTCATTGGAAAATTGTATAGACCACCCAAGACAGAAATTTTGGAGGATTCTATGGCTGCAGGTGAGGACTTAAGGGGTACAATTGGTGGGTTAGAGGCTATGAACTTCATAACCGTTGCAACACCACACCTTGGTTCAAGGGGGAATAAGCAGGTATCCTTTTTTCACAATTAAAATTAGCTTTTAGTTCTTTCAGCATAAATGGTGCACTTGATTATGATGTATATTTGTGAGTAGAGGTAACCACATTGGGAACTATTGGAAAACAGAAGATGAAATATGCAGAAAAAGAAACTTAAAATGTTTCTTTTGGATAGGGACAGAAAGACAAATTGTGAAGTGCAAAAGCTGATGGTAATATACCATTCTAACGTGTGCCTATGTATTAAAATGTTCCTGGTTTCTTGATATTTTACATTTTACTTCTCTTACGCCGTAACTAATATTGCAATAGTGTTATTTTCTTTGTCCCTTCATTTAAGGAGGGTAGAGGCGATGACAAACATATCATAGTGTTATTTCTTCTATCCCTCATAAGGAAGGCGGATGGTAATCTTCAGATTCGTGTGTTCCGTGTGAGATTGGTAAAAGGCAGCATTCCCTGCAGATTGCATCAAGTCGCTTTATAAATCAGACATAAGAGCATGTGTGAAAGCTGATTTTTTCACTTCAGCACAAATGTTTCTTTCTACGCCCATAATATCTTCTTAATAACTTAGAATGTGCAAGTATTCTTGATTCTTTTCCAATTTCCAAATGAAATGGCTATATATTTATCTTTACTATGTGTGCTTCTATATGTTTCTCATTTCCTAGGATTAGGTTTTACTACATTAGATTTCCTTACTAATTGTGTGCAAACTATCTATGTTTTCCAGGTACCATCCTAGGATTAGGTTTTACTAGATTAGATTTCCTTACTAATTGTGTGCAAACTATCTATGTTTTCCAGGTACCATTTCTTTTTGGCGTACCTGCTTTTGAGAAAGCTGCTAGTCTTGTCATTCACTGGATATTTAGGAGAACAGGTCGACACCTTTTTCTAACAGACAATGATGAGGGCAAACCTCCACTGCTTAAACGCATGATACAAGATTCCGATGATTTTTATTTTATGTACGGCTCTGACTTCCAATATGTAAAATTCTTTGTACCGAGTTAATTGAACTGTAATTCAATATTTAAGCTGCGTACTAATAGTAGAACCTAACACATTTATGCAGGTCGGCATTGCGGACATTCAAGCGTCGTGTGGTTTATTCAAATGTGGGATATGATCGTATCCTTTTTGCTTGTTTGAGGTGCTCATGATTAATGTCTAGCTCTTACAATGTTTTCCAGTTTATTATTTTGTATCCTTCATAGAAGACATGTAGACATTGTGGGCTGGAGAACGTCATCAATTAGGCGTAACAGCGATCTTCCTAAGGTATATCTCCTTGCAGTTTAATATTTTGGTGCAAGTTACTGGATCAGTGCTTAATAAACTCAAGATTTGCTTTCTTTATGTAGTGGGAAGATTATCTGAATGAAAAATATCCACATGTTGTTTATGAAGAGCACTGTAAGGCCAGTGGCACTGAGCAGCATGATTTGACAGATGATAGTAGCTCTGACAAGCTGGAAGGTATTACTTCTGATATTAGATCAGAACATTCAAATGCTATGATCACGTTGTGTAATTGTCTTTATCCCCTGCCAATTTCTCCGTTATGGAGGACACATATTTTTGTTAATTCTTATTTCTTTTTACTGCTTTCCAATTGTTTGTGGTTCTGAAACTTCTTTCATGGGACCCTGTTTCCGCAGAGGAATTAGTTACAGGCCTCTCGACTGTTTCGTGGGAGAAGGTAGATGTTAGCTTTCATACCTGCAGACAGAGGTTTGCTGCTCATAGTGTTATTCAGGTCTCTCCTCTCTCCTCTCTCTCTCTCTCTCTCTGACACGAAACAAGCATCCTTACAGTGTTGCAAGTAGACATGAAATTTGTTTGTTAGTTCTTTGAACAAGCATGATGAAATTCTGAATATCTTGCAGGTCAAAGATCATGTACTGCATAGAGAAGGTACAGATGTCATAGAACATATGATCGATCATTTTCACCTTTAGAAGCCATACAAGTCATCTCGCTAGAATCAAGGTTATGGTCGATCTTTGAATAGGGGTGCCTTTAAGCTATCTACCAAATGGATCATCAAGTCTTACATGGAGTCAATAATATGGCAATTCATCGACATTCCTTTGCTATCTGACACAAAAATGGTGACCCCATCACCAATTAATAGATTTTTTGGCTATTCTTTGAATGTAATTTACGTGGACACAAAAGTTGAATGAATACGAAAGATGCCAATTGGCATCTATCTATGAATTGTTCTTTATCCTGCAAGCATTTGAAATTTCAGATCGAAGATTAGAGAGTAAATAGTAATTAGAATATTATGAGTTCAAGATATGCCTCTGAAGTTACAGATAATTGACTAAAGGGAAGTGTATTTCAACACATCTATCGAGAGAGCAATAGATACGTAGATTGACTTGTTAATTATAAGGGTCATTTTAATGTTGGAGTTATTTTGACATAAGGGTGTCACGTGATTCTTGTAGAGGATTTTATCAGGAACTTGTTTCTTTCGATTCGCCGTATAATTTTGGTTTAGTTTTCTTTTATATATATAAAAAAAAGTCAACGAAATTCTCTGAGAACTTGTACTTCGGTTTATTCCTTGTTCCTTTTATCTTCAAAAAGGTTTCTGGAACAGCTTAGGTACCTGAAACAGATGGGGCACACTCTAAAATTGAAGATATGTTTTAAAACTCGATTCCAAACACAGAAACAAACTCAACCTTTATATATATATTAGCAATTCCTCCGTCTACTACTCAAAACTCGTCACCAATGGATTGCTTTGATCCCTATCAGATCACTTAGATCGACTGATTCTCTAAATAAGCTTCTTCTGATCATCATCAACATCTCTTTCTCTCTGCAATCAAGCTCAGCTCAGCTGATTTTGTGATATATATATATATATATATTTTTTTTTCCTCATAGTTTGTCGCTTTAAATTTCCCACAAATTCATGGAACTTTCACTCTCTTCACCACACTCAGCTTCACTTCCCTTCTTCTACTCCCACAAATCCATTCTGTTACCAACCATCCTTAACTCCAATCCAAAATCCATTGATTTCCCATCCAAGACTTTGTTCCGGCGCCATAACTACCCACTCAAAGCTCAGTCTTCTTCAAGTCACACGCTTCTCGACGACGACGACGGTTTCTTCCTCGAAGACGTCCCTCACTTGACCGATTTTCTTCCCGACTTACCCGTACTCTACGTTCCCATATATATCTATGTCTTTGCGTTTTCTTAACTTCCTCTCTTTTTAGAAATGTGATTGAATCGAAGAAAACGTTTACTGTTTATGGTTTCCCTTTCACAGGCGTACCCGAATCCATTGAAAAATAGTCAAGCTTATGCTGTTGTCAAGTACGTACTTTTATTGAAAAGAGTATACATTTTTTCGAATTTCTTGTAATTTACTAGTGATCATATGTTTGAAATTTTTGTTTTTATAGGGAAACGTTTGTCAGACCCGAAGTTGCGGTCGCCCAAAACGTAAGTACAGAAGAGCTTGCTTCTTATGGCATGTGTTGCATAGTCTTGTGTTGTTAAACTCGTCCTTGTCTGGAATTTGTTAAATAGTCCTATATTGTTAAACTTGTCTCTCGTCATTGCTATTCAGATTGTTGTTCAAAGAGATAGTACCAGAGGAGTGCATTTTAGACGTGCAGGGCCTAGAGAGAAGGTGGGTTTCTTTATGTCCTTATTGATGTGCTTTCTTTGTTTCTTTTTATCTTTACTTGTACAAGCAAACTTGTTCTATTTTTGAAGTCACGAGAGCTGATGAAAAAAAAAAAATTGGCGGTGTAGGTCTATTTCAAGCCCGAGGAAGTGCGTGCTTGTGTAGTCACTTGTGGGGGGCTATGCCCTGGGATAAACACGGTCATTCGGGAGATAGTGTGTGGATTGAATTATATGTATGGTGTAGATGATATACTTGGGATTGAGGTCATTTCCTTCAGCTACAATGTTTCTTTTCTGTTATTCATATATGTTTCTGGCCTTTGATTTAACTGTTAAAGTTTTCCCAGGGAGGTTATAAAGGATTCTATTCTAGAAACACTTTGAATCTGACACCCAAAGTTGTGAATGATATTCATAAACGTGGTGGTACTTTTATTCGTACATCACGGGGAGGTCACGATACCCACAAGATAGTTGATAACATTCAGGACCGAGGAATTAATCAGGTGAATATTTATTTTGCCTGGATGGTGTTTGGATTGCTGAAGTTTTCCCTTAAAAGTATTCAGAAAGATGTTTGACCCAGATAAAGAAAATTAATCACACTGATATGATGAAAATAGTTAACTAATATTCTTTTGTTTTAGGTGTATATTATTGGAGGTGATGGCACCCAGAAGGGAGCAGCTCGAATTCATGAGGTGAGAAGAGACAGTGTTGCATGATCAATGTTGTAGTATGCTTTTATTTATTCAATCTAATTTTGTTTAATTTTTAAAGGAAGTTGAGAGACGTCGCCTTCAAGTGGCTGTTGCTGGAATACCGAAGACAATTGATAATGATATAGCTGTAAGCTTTGCCATTGTGCTGTAATGTTCTATATAATGCCAATTATGTTGTAGCGTCATCCCCAAATTTATCGGGCCTGTATACAAGTGAAGGTTTGGTTGAGTTTTTTCACCTTTTAGAACGTTAGCATCTATTAAAATGCATTCTCTTTTGGGTATATTCTGGGAGAGTGGTAAGCAAAATCACTTTACAATCACCTAAGATTCTACAGAATAGTTAATGCAGAAACGACCTATATGGTAAGTTGGCTGGTCTGTCAAGTTGCCACCTGTCAAGTTGCCACCAAATGCTATGTTGCAGTGTCATATATGAAACATCACTTGTATTCACCCAGAAAGCTCTAGGTTCACATTCCTGAAATGTATTTGTAATCTGGGACGACAGCTGAGTTGAATGAAGTTTGAGTGAATCCTGAAAGAAGCTCTGCATTTTTCTTGTCCTCTTTAGGTGATAGACAAATCTTTTGGGTTTGATACTGCTGTTGAAGAAGCTCAAAGAGCTATTAATGCTGCGCATGTGGAGGCTGAAAGTGTGGAAAATGGAGTTGGAATAGTTAAACTTATGGGCAGATACAGTGGTGAGTTTCTGAATATTGAATAACAATTAAGTGTCATTCTGAATTGCCTTTTTATAATTGTTACTTACACGCCTGCTACGTTGCTTTCCAAATGTATATTTGCAGGTTTCATAGCTATGTATGCAACTTTGGCAAGTCGAGATGTGGTGAGATCCTATTGTGTTGTGATAGCCATCTGTTTATGACCTTGAAGATGTTTTGTTTATGTTTTATCCATGTCAAACTTCTCACATGTACAATCAGATAATTAATTCTATCTGCTAGGAGGGCAGAGGAGATGAAGGAAAGGGAATAGCCTAAATTTAATTTTGACTTAACAACATACTCCATGTTTTTGTATGTCTATGTGTTTAATATATCTTCCATTTGATGCTGCCATTCTTGTATATATACATTTGATGCTGTTCCTTCTTTTATATATGTCTTCTTTTCTAATGTAGTCTTATCAAATGACACACAATATCATCTAATAATAAAAAGAGGTCTTATTCTCGAAATTTGCATTCAGCAAGTTTAGATGCTGTTGAAGATTGTGCTTATAATGATGTACTTTTTTAATGTTTCTCTGATTATGGTTGTAAATTTTATGAGTCGAGCTGTAACACCAATGTGATCAGTCCCTTCAATTTTCTTCTCCCGCGTCTTCCATATCAGATAAAGACATAGAATACACATCACATTAGAATACTTTTTCACTGCGTGATTTGAATGCCTGGTATTGTTAATGGCTTCCTTTTTGTTCTGACAGGATTGCTGCCTGATTCCAGAATCTCAATTCTTTCTGGAGGGTTCAGGTGGGCTTTTTGAATATATTGAAGAACGGATTAAAGAAAATGGGCATATGGTTATTGTGATTGCAGAAGGGGCAGGGCAAGAATTTGTTTCTCAGAGCATGGGTGCAGTTGATGAAAGAGATAGAGATGCTTCAGGGAATAGGCTACTTCTTGATGTAGGCCTGTGGTTGTCTGACAAAATCAAGGTGGATCACAAGATAATCAATTGGTCACAAGATATAACATTATGTATACAGCTAATGGTTACTCTATTTTGTCTTACACTTTATATCTAATGTCACAGGACCACTTCACGAATATTCACAAGACAATAAATATGAAGTATATAGGTATGTCTGAAATAACGTTGTAGCTATACTAACTTACATTTTTACTTGGAGGATACATCACAACGTTGTAGAAAACAGAAGTGATGAATAAATTGCAGTTCTAAGAGATATGTCTGAAAAGCTTGTATGCTTCATTTCCACCAGAGTTCACCCTTTTATTCCCTTGTACCGATGTGACACAGGAGGATTTTTGCTGTTTAATTGTGCAGTCTTATGATAAGATTATAAAACGCTGAAGGTCCATAATGGGTGCCGCTAATGTGGTTCAATTGTCTGCCAAGGAAATAGTTGTGATATATTCCCTCTTTTATGGTAAAATTTTCCATTTGCAGATCCAACTTACATGATACGAGCTATTCCCAGTAATGCATCAGACAACATCTATTGCACCCTTCTTGCACATAGTGCTGTTCACGGGGCTATGGCCGGGTATACAGGCTTCACAGTTGGACAAGTGAATAGCAAACATGCATATATACCGATTGCTGTAAGCATCCTCCTCCTAAGTTTCTGATCAGGATGACATGTATTGTAGGAGTCCAAGTTGCATGCTCACTTAGCTTTATCTTAATGGTTTGTTTCATGGTTAAAAGATTCTGACTATTTGACATGCAATAAGCATCAATGGAGTTGGTTTTTGACATTTATTTTGCTTGTTTGTGTGAAAACCTGTAGCGGGTGACTGAGACAAACACGGTGAAGTTGACAGACAGGATGTGGGCAAGAGTTCTTGCCTCAACAAATCAGCCTACTTTCACAGAGGTCATTGGATCATTTCAAGGCATAAGCAGTGGATGACAACAAGTTGGCTTAGATTTCTGGACTCAAATCCTAGGATACTACTGAACCCTCTCCCATCTTCCAATTGCAGGATTCTGAGAACCACAAATTCAAGAATTTGGCTGCCAAATTTTTTAGATTTGTTACTCACTGATGCGTCGTGTGAATAGCTTCTTATTATTCACAACACAACAGTGAAAGTATTGTTCAGCGACACCGTTGTCTTAATGCATACTATTTATCGGTTTCAGCTTCTTCAGCCGACATAGCAGCAAAATCAACTCAACTAGAGACGGTGTACAATACTACAATGTGTTTCTTTAACAGTGATTACAACTAGAGAAGTTAAAATTTTTTTATATAAAATAACGTTGTTTTCTAGACAATCTTGTTTTAATTATTTTATAAAAATTAAATTTGAATAGGTTAGCTCCGGATTGTCTTGGGGTAGCCAAGCTTAGTCCAATACATACACAAGAGCAATGAATGTAGCATTAAGGTGGTGAGCCAAAAGCTGTCCAGTATGAATAGACAGAACAGAAAAAGAGATGGAACGATGAATAACCTCATTGCCACCGCAGGCCCTGAGAAAAAAGTAGCAGAAGAAGTAGCAGTAAACAGGGGCTGGCTACTGCATCTGATACTGTGAGCAGGAGGAGCGAGGATGGTTATTTCTTTTTTTTAGTTGCCCGTAAAGTATTTTAGGAGGATCTCAATTATGAGAAGGCACTTTTAAGTCATCTACATTCAAACTAATCTCCGCTCGAACTGAGTAGGTCTCTTGTGGAAGGTAAAACTCTAGCCCCAAGTTTTAAATGACTGCATACATAAGGGTGATTTGAACTCGTGACCTCACTTAAGTCAGGAGAGCCCTTTATCAATTCACATGCGCCCAGTAGGAAGGTTATTTCGATTCTACCAGCGATTGAAAAAAAAAGAAAGACGAAATTCCAAATTTGAGGATTTGAGGTAACTACATACCGGAGAATGAATCAAGCTAATGCAACGAAATCAATTAGTAAGAAATTGAAGTACAGGGATGAAAGTAAAGAATCGGAATCTTAAAGCAAACGAGAAGAATTTGGAAAGGGGGGGAAAAGAAAACCCTAGCGCTTGGAATTCATAGACGAGGCCATGATAACGGAATTCGACGCCCAGTCGGGATCTGATCCCAGGTCAGGTCAAATCGGATTGGACCTGATCAAATCGGGTTAGGACGAGTATATGAGCTGGTAAGGGATTTTATTCAGATGCACAGTCTAGCCCCAACTTGTTGGAAGAGTTGGCTAGCAGAAGGGAAGTTCGTTAGTTGAACTGTTTGCATGAACTAACAGAAAGGGGTGGGCCACGGGTCGGGTTGAGAGAATTCAAGTCGGATCGAGCCGGATCGAATCGGGTCAAGTCTGTTTGGGCGATTAGTCCGGGCATAATTCAGGTGGACTCTCCTTGGCGAACGTGAGAAGACGCTAGATTTGCTTCTGATTTGAATCATAGCGAGAGGAAAGGGATGGATGAGAGGAAAGTTTTGTTAATTATATGATAAGCACGATCCATTTGTCACTGAACGAAGTTCTAGATCGGGAAACTTTCATCCCTTTTTGCTTGGAAGCTTGCAGTGGAGTAACCTAACGGAGTCCTGAACAAGTACGTCAAAGGCCAAGAATAGGAATTATCCCATGTGTTTGAACTGTTTATAGGACGACCCTCTTTTGAGATGTGAAAGGGACAGAAGACATAAACAAGCAAGTTGCTTGGACATGTCTATTTCCCTACAACCTGTCTTCCTACAAACCTACTTCCTACCCTACAGGCTGGTCTTGGTTCATTGTACTTGCACTGCTGCGGATCCTAACGTGATATGGAAAACAGTAACACTTGCAAGTTGCAACTTGATGGTTGTAGGGACCCCATCCGTCCTCAAAAGTCATAACTGATGTTAAATGGAGTGTACTTGTTCCGTTCGTACCAAGTTTTTTGCTTTTGATGGTTTCCTTTCTAATTCTCCCTCCCTATCCACCGTAAGGAGAAGAACCTCAGCCACTACCTTCAAATTCAATCTTATTGGATGGCACAAGCCCTCGGATGTGTCAAGCTAAACACGGATGAAGCAAGCAAATGGCATCCACTCTCTGCTTCAGCAAGCAGCATCATACAGGACAGTGGAGGCAATTAGCTCGGAGGCTTTAGCTAGAACTTGGCACGTGCTTGCCGGTGATTGCGGAATTGTGAGGAGTGTATACAGGGCTCACACTTACCTGGAACCTAAGCTTTTGTCGGATTGAACTCGAAGTGAACTCGATTGCGGTGATCAATCTCTTATCATCTGCAGCTAACCGTTCTAGGGCTCTCAATCCCCTAGTTCAGAGTATTCAACTGTTCACTCAAAACTGGACGATTATCCATCATCACATTTATCAAGAAAGCAACAGATGCGTAGACTGATTTGCAAGCTATTCCACACATTTTGATTTAGGAACCACCATTTTTATAAATCCACCTATTGGGTGTCACCCTTTCCTCATTGAGGATATGTCGGGATTCTGTATCGCTCGACTTGTCGTGTAAACTATTTTCGGTTCTCCCCATTAATTTTAAAAAAAATCTTATAATATATTATTGGATAATGCCACTTAGTAATTTAAATTTTAAATATTAACACTTATAAAGTTAACATATTTTTTATTTAATTGATCATCTTTTAAATTATTAAAGGAAAAAAATTTTCAATCTACAACTCAATTTTTAAGACTTTTAAATTAATAGGAGCATAATTTAACAAATCTTTAAAAACCTCCCTAATTAAAAAATTATTTTAATTTTCTAACAAATTCTCAACTCTTAAACTTTACTTAAAAAATAAAGACGAAACATATACAATATAAATACTAAAGTGATTCAATAATTAATAATTTAAGTCAAATTTAATCAATTATGAAAGAATTAAATTAAATTATTTTATTAGTTATATTTAATCAATTAAGTGTAAGGTTACATATTAATAGGCCTCTTTAAATTATAAATCTTATATATCAGCAAAATTTATACTCATGTTGTTATTATTGTGTTTAACATAAATTTCAAATGTTAATTCTTTTCATATTTTTATAAGAACTTTAATAGTGAATTCATTATTATAACCAAAAACAAATTAATGAATTAGTTTTGTTATAATTGATTAATTGTGATATGTGAAAAATAATAATTATTTTCCTCTTCAAACAAGTGTTTTTTGGAGCAAATGACACAATCCATTAATTAATCAAATCAAAGAACCAACCCATTCCTTCAAACTCTTATCTTCAACAACTACTCAATGTAATTTGCATCTTCTTCTACTAAATTATTTCTATACATATATATATATATATATATACATACATATCAAAACCACTCATCACTGCCGTCTATTTCCTACTTACTACATCATCGCTACTCTTTTTGGCCGTCGGATCATCCCTCCTAATCTTAGTGGGTCCCATCTCAGACAACCATGAGCCGTGAATACCCCATAGTTGGATGCGGAGATAACGGCGATAACGGCGGTATGCTGAATATCCCCTTGTCCTCACAATCCCAAAACCCTTTCCAACTTGACGGCGTCAATGGCTCCGTGGCCGCCTTGACGTCACTTTCCGGCGACGAACTCTCCATCTTCACTTGCTTGAAATCGGTTTCAGAGAAAGAACTCTCTGTCTTCACCACCTTGTTACTCTCCACACACTCTGTGTCTTCAATCTTCCTTTTCTTACAGCTGTCAGTCTCTGAAACCCCAGATTCCATAGAAATCGAAACAGTAGATCTTGAATTCCCAACTTCCAGAGGAAAATTCAGAATCGCTTTGCTTCCACGGAGCTTAAAAGCCGCATTATCATAAGCTTTGGCGGCTTCTATGGCGGTGTCAAACGTCCCCAACCAAACCCGAGCGCCTTTTCGGTTCGGGTCGCGAATCTCCGCAGCGTACTTGCCCCATGGTCGTCTACGAACACCTCTGTAATGCTTCTCCTGGTTAGCAGGCTCGATTCTGTTGTTACCCGTCGCAACGTTGGGAGAAGGTATAGCTATGTTTGTCATGGTGGGTTTTCGTTGGCTTAAAGTCGAACCCTTTGAGGGCTTTGGTTGCTTAGAATCAGGGGTATTCGGTTCAAGGTTGTTTATGAACGTGAAATTGTCCATGGAACTGAAGTCTGTTAACAAGTGTTGTCTGATAAGTTCCAAGGTTGAAGCTTCACCCGGCGAAGCCATTTGAAGCTTAGCTAGTGATAGTGTGGAAATTTGAGTTCAAAAAGAGAGAGGAAGAGGGAAAAAGAAGAGAAGGATGAGGCTGTTGAGTGGAAATTGTAGAGTGAGACCGTATATAAAGGAAGAAGAAGCAAGCCATGGTAGAGGAAGGAGGTTTCTCACGAGGCTCCAAGGATGGTGTGAGGAAGCATCCTTTGGCACTGTCCAAAGTTGGAAACTTTTTTGTCTCCAGACTTTTATCCACTCTGTCCCGTAGTGTAATAGTCAAGTAAATCACGGCGGGTCCACGATTTGTGCAAAGTCTGGTTCCAGGGACCTTCCTTGTCCGAACTTGATGCTTTAATAAGACACTGTAACTTCCTGTCATGTAATAAAACAATAAGATAGTGAGCATTCATTGTTTCTAGATGAAATGTTCACCAAAAAGCAATTA
>JANIJH010000006.1:72086089-72111524 GCA_024520975.1 Erythroxylum areolatum | reverse complement strand
GCACAACGGTTACAAAAGACGATTCGTTTCAGATTCTGAATATCTGTCAGAGGACACGCGCCGTCAGTAATAATTACCCCGAGTGCCATCACGCGCTCGCTAACAACGTTCACCCGACCTATCTCGGCCCGAGCTATCATGCGATAAGCAGCCATGCCGAGCGATCGGGGCATTCACCCGGCCGACCCAGATACGAGCAGTCGTGCACTACAACATCAATATCCGACCGATCGGACCTACCCTGAGTTGTCTCATAGACGAGCGACAGGATTTTGGTATACTCCTTCGACCCTTCTCCTTGCTCAGACTCGAGGAGTAGGGGGTTTATGGTCGGGTCGGTCGTGTCGGATCCGAACTCAATCACAACGATCCATGGGCCGGTCGGTCTATTTCTCAAAGATTGGACTCACTCCAATAAGCTAGACAAGGCCCAGATCTGAGGCCAGATATATGCAGCCCACTTGTAGATGAAAACCTCCCATACAGAAGTAGAAGTCTACGTAAAGACTTAAACCTAGCGTCCATCCTATATATAAGGTATGATTTTATCACGATGAGGGTACGTAACTCATAACCCTAATTCTCTCTGCTCTTCGGCTATTCATCCTTCACCAAAAGACTTACTTGAGTGTCGGAGGGGCTAATCGGGAAACAACCCCCGACGTGCCTTCTTTGTTTTGCAGGAACCTTCAAGCCGGAGCTGTTCAATCTCATGGATCCAAACGGCAACGTGCAGCCTCGTCAGAATCAGGCTAAACCACATATAATGAAATTACCAATGTTTTTAGAAAATTTTAAACGTAATAAATGATCCAAAATAAGTTTTATATAAAATAACATATAACTTTCTTAGGGAACTTTAATACTTTTTGTTTATTATGATCAAGTGTTGTAACATACTAAAAAAATATCAAATTAGTATGAAATTCTAGTCCAATATTCAAAAATTTCAAAATTCACACCAATTTAAAGCTAAGAGAATAAGCTACAACTTTGGTGAAGACATCTTAGTCTAATTCAGCTTACATCAATACATTTTATTCAATAACTACATGACATGATTTCTGTCATTGGTAGTGCTATAGCCTAAGCCAAGACTCAATTTCATGCCAATTTTGAAAGTCTTAGAGACAGAATTAAAATTCTACTTCTTCAAGAAAGTTGTATATATATGTCTCTAATTTAATCTAAATTAAGAATTAATCCATTTAGAAATCTACACATCAAGTTATAATTAAAATATCGAAGCATGTTTATAAAATCCAATTCATAACATTCTAGCACATTTCCTTTCTTTCATCCAACCAATCTTTTTCAAATTAATTCAGATGGCTCTAAATTTTTATGGAGAGAAAGAACAATATCTTAGGAATATATTGGTTCAAGTTCCAAGTTATTTGGAGATCTTTAGGTCAAGTATGGACAAAATACCAAAGTTTGTATTGTAAAACTTGTTACGTGAAACTACTACGATTAACTCACATCTTATATCTTCAACATCGCCTTCACCAAGCATGAATACCACTTCAATTGTACTTTATTAATGCCTCAATTACACATCAATTTTCTGTCCAGAACCAATTCCAAAGTCATTCAATAAACATCTCACATTCTTTATCTTTCATACATTAAAACCAAAACAGCATATGCCAAACCAGAATTATTTTTCTAGCACCTAATGTTCAACATCATAACACATATTTTTGGCCAACTTAGGTATCATAAAACCTATATGAATACATGCTATCAAATATAGAAATCCCTTACCTCTTTAACTTCAAAGAACCAGCTAAATCAAGCTTCCAAATAACTAGCACATATCTAAGTTTAATGTGCAACTTTCAGCATCAATGAGATAATAATACATAGAATCACAAGACCTATTTCTTAGTGAGATAACTTACAAAGCTTTCAAAGGTTGATAATTCAAACTCCAGTAAATGTCCAGAAGTTAGAGAGAAGATGGGAGGTTTCATGGAGAGGAGAAAGCAAAGTGAAAAAAAAAGAACAAAACAGAAAAGTTTCCAGAAACTTGCTTCATCATCACCTAGGTGTCACTCCCTTCATAAGGCATATGTCTTCTTTTATGTGTCACATATGTCCATAGACGGAGCCACTTGGGGCCCAGTGGTGCACTGGGCCCCTATATATATATATAAATATAAGGATAGAGTTATTTGGGGTTTAATGGTGCATTGGACCCCTCAAAATTTTAAAAAATTACATATTTGAGCTCTCCTCTTTTAAATTCTTAACTCCGTCACTGCATATGTCCTACACTTAAGCTATCATTTGTCACACTTCCATTAAACCATGTGTCCCTTAATGAATGCTGCCAAATGCTACAATTTAATTAGGTCACTTGTCACTTTATTAACTAGGCCATTTATCAATGTATCAACTATGTCAAATGTCACTAACTCATAGGCTTAATCGTTGCAATTTTTATATACCAATTTATCTTACCACTTGAAAATTTTCCTAATCTAAATATACATTTAAATACCTCAATTCTCTAATGGTATCAATTGATTCCAATTTACTCACTATAGTTCACTTGATCAAAAATTCAAGTCATAAGTATTTCATATTTTAATCATAGCAAATTCTAACTTCTATTACACATGTACTTTCATAAACATGTATTATTTCAACTAGGATATATTTTGGGGCCTTAGAGAGTTCATGTATCAACATTGTCAACTCTAGTTACAAATTGTTGTTGCTAAAGTAGAGAGTACCCACGACGACTGTGGTGAAGGGGCACTGACTTCTCCATCCTTAACCTAAAATCTCTAAGTTCAAGTTTTTGGAATAGAGTTGCTTTAAAAATTCGTGAGGGAAAGGGTCCTATCTGATTCGAATTCAGATTAGTCGGTTACTCACGTGACGTCAAATACCGAGTAGTTTAATTAAAAAAAAGTAGAGAGCACAATTTCAAGTAGAAATAATCAGCAGAGCAGGGACACCACGCCACGCCCTCCTCAAAGCAGACGAATTTAACAAACCTTGCTCCTACTTGCTAAGCCATAATCATTTTGAAACTACCAAAATCCAAACTAAATATGATTACAAGCTGATGAAACAACCTAGAAACTAGTTTTTTCTTTTCCTTCGCTTCTCATGTGAACAGGGGAACCAGATGTCACTGCCCTTGCAGAAAGAAGAGCAATATGCGCACTTAACTATTTCTGTATCTTCAATGTATTAATGAAGGTCTTGCCTTCTGCAATGTCATTTTTGGAGAGAAAATCCAGAAAGTCCCTAAAGCTGCTTTCTTTGTATCCCTTTGGGTGTTCATCATCCACAAGTTCTTCTGCAGTCGCCATTTTCTCATCCATACCCAGACTGTGGAGGCTTGCAATGGAAATCCTAGTCCTGTCAGAATTTAGTCTAGCTCTATGTATAACACTTTTGTACAAGCCATTGCTCAGGACCTCAATATGGTCTCCAACGTGGACCTGAAGAGCACCATGAAGCCGAGGGACCAGCCTCCACTTGCCATCTTCCGACCCTGCGACGATTTCAAGGCCTGGGAAGCTCTGAAGCATTATTGTCAGGCAGCTGTAGTCGGAATGAGGCGGCAATCCCAATGCAATTTCGGGATTCGGGCATGGTGGATAGCAGTTCAATGCTATGACTTGTGTCCCTTCCTCCATTTTGTTGCTCAAGTATGTTGGACCTAACCCTAGGCTCTCAGTAATGGCTCCCATCAGCAACCCAGCAAGTTTCATCACTTCTGTGCAATAATTTCCCATGTTTTCCCTGAAACATAGTACATTATTAGAAGGAAATTAACGAATCAGTGACCCACCTAGAGAAGTTATGCACTTAACTAATCTTGGATGGTTTCACTTATCATTCATTACCTGCAATAAACTAGGTTTGAGCTTAGTAACTAGGGCCCGGGGGTCTTCAGATTGAGCCCTTCATCGCACAGCTAAAAATGAGAAAGAAAGAAATAGAACATTTGTAGGGATTGAAGCTAAGAGACTTATAGTTCAAACCTGTGTAAATATGAACACATAAAACTGACTAATATGAAGACACAAAACCCTTTGTCTGCTATTCAAGTTAAGACGTCCACAATAGGCAAATAAGACACAAGCTCTGTGTATAACACTTATTGCAGAAAATGCACGTGTTTTGTCTTCAATTTTGTTACTTTGAAGTACATGTTATGTACTTGACGTACTTGACTTTTCGCTGAAGTGATAGATTAAACTCGGATAATTATAAACTAATTATCAAATGGTTATCTAAATATATAGCCATGATAATTATAAACGAGTACATTTTCTACTTCTACCACTAGTTAGTTTCGTCAGGTATTGAATGATCAGTAACCTGAAATGAGGTGGACTAGTTGGCCATAAATGAATCCATTTAGAGAGAGGATTAGCATAATGTTTTAGGAAGATCCTCCAGAACTGGACCTTGTCGTCCCCGTCCTTCAGGCTCGTTCCATACCTTATCGGCTTGTGAACATCATTAGACATGAACTTGGTCTTCTCTTGACCTGGTAACTTGAAGAAATCTGATGCTGCGGAGATAGCTCCATCTAGTATCGATTGACAAATCCCATGATTCACAACCTGTAATTTCAATAACAAAGTTGTTACGTCGAAATGTGAGATGGTATTAGTATGAGAGTTGGTGCTTGGAAGAGACTTGACACGACAAAAATGAAACGACAATTTGTCATTGCAAGCACTTACTTGAAAGAAACCCATTTGGCGACATGCATCACCTATTTCTTTGATAACTTCGATCCTCTTATGGGAAGGAGTACCTTGTCTCAACGGACCCAAGTCAATCACTGGTACATTGGCTGTCTCAGGAGACGTACTTGGACGGTCTGGAGATTGAACAGCATAGCACTTGGGAACGTAAGACAGGCCCCTCTCCGGAGCACTACTTCCAATTGGAAATGAGCTTGAACTCTGGTCTCCTTCCATGTCAATGTAACTGAAATTATTAATCAGAAACAAGTGTCCAAGTCGAGAAGCTTGGAAATAAACGAAGAGAATGGTTATGTAATGATTGGAAACGCAGGCTCTTTATAAAGGTTTTCCACAGTCTCGGATTTGCAATACATCTGGCGGTGCAAAACTCGCTGACCAAGGCTGCTAGTACTCTGAATGCAGACCAGTGCTTCTGACTTCTGAGCATCTGTTACTGTACAGAAACATGAAGAAAGTTATATGGAATTGCAAGTGGGATGATACACGTAAATAGGGAAAGTTATTGCCAGATCTTTACATTTGGACTTGTAAAAAGTCGGTTAAATTTCATTACATAGTTCATTTTAAGCTTACCCGGCAAAATTAATGGTTTTTGAAGTCTAAAAGTATTACTAGAAAACAAAAAGAGCTTTTTTGACTCTTCTGCAATCTACAAATAAGAGCGGGCCGTCAGTGCCGTCAGTGGAGACTGGAGAGTCGCAAACAACAGGCTAGACTGCTAGACAACGAAAAGGACTTTCTTCCCTGAAAATATTGTGGGTTGCTCTTGGCAACTTGCATAGCCGGGGGCAGTATTTTTTTTTGGGCGTATCCCTATTAGGGCCCACTTGCTTAAGGCCTTACTTTATTGGGGACTGATTTTTACTGCTTTTTTTTTAAATGCTTTCAATAATTTAATAAACTAACTTACACGCTCAGCAAACAAAGCATCTGTAATAAACAATGACAGATCAAGCCACATCTTATCAAAACCAAAAGAAATAGCTATTCTAGCTAACAAATGAGCAACTTGATTAATAGTACGCCTAACAAAAACAATAACAAAAGAATAAGAACCAACCAACAATCTCCTACAATCATCAATAATTAAGCCAAACTCTGTGAAGTTATGACTATATGAATTAATTGCATCAACAATTTCTTTGCAATCTAACTCAATGACAACCCTCGAAAAATTAAGAAATTTTAAAAGTCTCAGAACTGATCTCAAAGCCACTGCTTCTGCTTCTTTGGGCAATTCATAGCCAGGCCGTAAACTTGAAAAGTCAATCAGAAATTGACTATTAGAGTCACGAACCATCGCTCCATATCTCAAAAAACACTGATCTTAAAAAACCGCCCCATTCATGC
The DNA here is from genome assembly GCA_024520975.1 of Erythroxylum areolatum. Taxonomy (NCBI): domain Eukaryota; kingdom Viridiplantae; phylum Streptophyta; class Magnoliopsida; order Malpighiales; family Erythroxylaceae; genus Erythroxylum; species Erythroxylum areolatum. The sequence continues at coordinate 72,105,429 of JANIJH010000006.1, read as the reverse complement.
TACACTTCACACACCTTTTTGTCGGAGCAACCCACCTAACTACCCTATCCCTCTCCTCAGTCAAACTACTTTCCCTAGCATTTTATCTCTCACCTTATTCCCCTCTCTTTCTCTACACCTCACTCCAACTCTCCACTATTTGAATCTCATCCACTACCAATCGAACCCAACTCTCTCCTATCAATTGATCGTCAAACAACACCATTCCTCACCGACCAGATCGCCCATAAACCCGCTACCTTTCGTTTTGTCTCCTCCTCTATGGCATTATGCAACCATCCTATCATCCAATCGGATAAGGACACACCCTCATCTAACATCACTCCCACACTTCTCCAAGCCTCATTCACAAACCTACAATATAGAAATAAATGAGAAATCTCCTCCCCAAAATCTCCACAAAAATAACACTTGTACCCAATCTTCACTCCCCTGCGAGCCAAACGACAAGTAATCGGAAGACAATCCTTCATAAGACGCCACATGAAATTTCTCACCTTTGATGGGATATCCAAATTTCATAGATTTTTTCAAAGGAAACCCTCATCAAAACTATCCATCGTCCCCTTCAAACTGCGAGCAACAAAGTAAGCCGATTTAACATAATAATCTTCATTCTTTGAGTAATGCCATTTTTTTTATCCATCACACCCTCATCAGAAACTACAACAGACAGAATATCTCTGACATCCTAATCTAAAAAAAGAGATTCTATCAGCTTCGCATCCCACAACCTACTCCCAGGAATCCAAAGATCACAAACACGCATATCTTCTAAGCTAGGAATAATAAGAGATTCAATTAGACGACTCTCTAAACTCTTGATCCACCTATCCTTCCAAATATTAAGAGATCTTCTATTCCCCACTATCCACCTACAACCCTTATCAATCAACTCACGCACCCCCCAAATACTCTGCCATGTAAAACTTGGGAGAAAGCCAATATTTGCATAAAGAAAATCAAAGTGTCTGTAATATTTAGCTTTAAAGATCCTGTTGATCAATGAATTAAGAAAATTTGTCAACCTCCAAGCTTACTTCCCCAACATTGCATGACTAAAGTCACTAAGGCATTTAAACCCCAAGCCACCTAAACTTTTCGGGATACACATTCTTTGCTAATTAAGCTAATGCAAACATCGCGACCCATCACCTTTCGTACCCCACCAAAAAGAATTCATCATCTTTTCTAATTCATCACAAAGAGAAATCGAAAGTTTAAAAACACTCATACAATAAGTAGGAATAGCTTGAGCAACCGATTTGAGTAAGATTTCTTTCCCCGCCCTAGACAACAATTTTTCTTGCCACCTTTGCACTCTGGCCTATAGTTATTCCTTTAGAAAACCAAATATACTTTTTTTGCTCATGTCAATCATAGATGGAAGACCTAAGTATCTCCCCATATTTAAAAGATTAAAAATATTTAAAATCCCACAAATCTCAGCTCTTCTAAATACCAACATTCGAACTGAAGAAAATACTTGGTTTGTCAAAATTAATCGCCTGACCAAATAAAGTCTCATATTTTTGAAGAGTTTCTTTTATTCTTAGAGGCTTAGATGTATCTGCTCTAAAAAATAAAAACTATCATTCGCAAAAAATAAATGAGAAATTGAAGGAGCATCTCTGGCTACCTTATAGCCATGAATATTACCACATCTTTCCTTAGCCTAGATTATAACCGACAACCCTTTAGCTCCAATAATGAACAGATATAGGGAAAGTGGATCCCCTGCCTCACCCCCTGCTCAGATGAATAGGCCCAATTAATCTACCATTAACCCCCACTGAATATTCTACAGTAGACATACAAAGCATCATCCAGTTAACCCACTTCGCACTAAAACCCAACCTTTCCATCATCCCCGCCAAAAAATCCCATGACATCCGATTATAGGCTTTACTGATATCAATTTTTAGAGGAACATCCCCCTTATGACCTTTTGTTTTATTCTTCAAATGATGAATCACTTCAAACGCTACCAACACATTATCAGTAATAAGTCTGCCAGGCACAAAGTCGACCGCGTCTCTAAGATAATATCGGGTAAAACAAGCTCTAGACGATTGGCCAATACCTTTGAAATAATTTTGTACAGCACATTACACAAAGAAATAGGCCTAAGATCTTTCATCGATTGAGGATTAAGACATTTTGGATTCAGAGCTATTATAGTGTCATTTAGTCCCAACGGGAATTCATCTCTATTGAGCCAATCCACAACAGTATGGAAAACGTCATCCCCGATTAAATTCCAAAACTTTTGAAAAAAAAAGTCAGATTAAGACCATCTAGACCCAAAGATTTATCTAGATGTATTTGGAACACGACTTTTTGGAACTCATCTTTTGAAAAAGCCTGTACCAACCGAATATTCTCCATCTCTCCCAGTCGAATCTCCACCCCGGAAACCTCCCCAATGCACACTTGAACTCATCCCAAATAGCCTCTTAAAAGAAGATTTTACCACTTGACCGACTTCACCATCCTCAATAGCCCATCGACCATTCATCATCTTTGATACCTCTAATTGTATTACTTCTTTTCCTAGTTGAGGCTACAGAATGAAAAATTTTTGTATTCATATTCCCATCTAACATCCAGAATTGCTTAGCTCTTTGCTTCCAGTAAGTCTTTTCTTTACCCAATAAGTCGTTAAGTTTGTCATTAAGCCTTAGCAACCTATCAGAGTTACAACTACACTCCCTAGCTCTTCCAATATGAATTTTACACTCCTCCAATTCACTCTTAAATTGACTCCTAAATATTCCTTCCCCATTCCCCCATCCTACCCGCCAGCCCCTTAAGCTTTTCGATCACCAGTCTATAGTAACTTTCAATCAACATATGAATCTAAAATATTCCAATTTAAAATTTGCCACAAATGATTTTCATTGACTTTATGAGTTTTGAGTGATAATTTAAAAGTAAAATTTTTAATTTTTTTTATCTATTTTAGCTTATTAAATATTTGAATATATTATACTTAATTTGTAATTTGTCATTCATGTGGACACTATATTAACATTTTAAATTAGAACATTAATATTAAACGATATTGTGTTTATCTGTGTTTCTCCTTTTTAATTTTTAGAATACTTATTATGTATTAAAAAATATAATTAAACATTAATAAATAATTGAATTTTTGTAATTGTAATTTTCATTATACTTGTGAGAGTAACATCAGTTGAGAGAAATTTTCAAAGTTAAAATTATTGAAAACCTACTTGAGGTTGTCAATGTCTCAAGAAAGGTTGAATAATTTAGTTATTTTATATATCGAAAAGGATATCTTGAAAAATATTGATCTTGATAATATTATTCAAGATTTTGTATTTAAAAATGTACAGAGAAATTTTTTGATAAATCATTATCATCTGTGTGTTTGTTAGTACAATTCTCTTAATGTTTTGTAATTTAATATTGATGTTTGAATGCTGCTGTTACAATTTTGTTGTTTCTGTTTCTATTTTTAGTGATTTTATTGTTATTAATACTTATACGATATTATTTGCTGATGTTATGATCATTTAATATTTTGTTGAGTATTTAAAGTTATAAATTGAGTTACTTATGTATAGATATAAAATTTTAATAAATAAAATATGCTTTTAAAATTTACATGGTTGTATATTGCCGATTTATCGAGACTTTTTTTTAACTTCACCTGGGATCTATAAAATGTTAGAAACTCGTTAGTGGATCTTTTATTATTATTAATCAAAGGGTCATGGCATTGTAACAACATTTGGAATTGTTATCACGATTTGTTGTAATTTAGGTCACTTCTTTATAAATCATTTATGAGTACAATTCACGATCTACAATTTAAAATCTTATTGAGAATGTTGCATGAAAACCTGAAAGTCTGGATTGAATCATAAAATGCCACGTATAGAGAGAAATGTGCTGTGAACTGGTTCAAGGATGTAGTATGGGACATGCAAAAGTAGGTTAAGTCTTGTGGGTTCAGGATTCACCATTTTAAGAATGATTTGAAGGAGTAGCTCGTTTGGTTTCTCATGATGAGTTCAGTGTAAGCGTTTGGTTGCATTTATTATTATTAAAATTTAATAAATATTAATCCATACCCTTATATAAGTTTTACAAAATAGTTTAAAGATAACTCTCTTCATTTTAAAAAATAAAAATATCAACTTCTATACTATTTACACATCAATAAAACAGGGATATTAATTCCTGAGACATGGAAGCTAAGAGCTACTCTCGAGAATGGACAAAGTCGTGTGATGTTATCTTATATTTGCGTAATTACTTTCCAAATGATGCTTGTTCTACAGGCAAGCGTTAGAGTGTATTACTGCACCCTTATGATCGTTTTGCGAGAGGTTCTGCTTTTTGTGGAATTCTGATAGAGTTTGTAAATATGTGAAATTCTGATAGACAAGTCAAAAAGAGAAGAGGGTTGGAAGGAGCTTGACTTCCATGCATCTTTCACAACAACCTCACCCAACATCGACTGATATGTATTGTCCAAATGATCCCCATTCCAAACCAACATGGCACCAACGTGAAAGATTGTAAAAAATAACTAACTTTAACACCCACACACAAACGATATATATATATAATGGGCACTGGCAGGGGTCATATTTATTTTATTTTTATTAGTGAAAAAGTTCATAACGTATTCGAAAAGAAATAATCAGATTCGTTTGTTAAATAGGATTAAAAATGAGCCTAAGTAAAAACTTGTTAAGTGGAAGAAAAGGTAGACAGTAATAAATTTTATTAGTTTATGCCCTTCCAACTAATCAATTGGTTGCAATTTGATATATGATATTATTGTTTAATTAATAAAGCATTCTTTTTTTTATGTATATTATATTAATTATGTTTGATGTTGTAATACTAAAGGTAAAATTCTTAGAACAGTTACATTATTTTTAGTTAGTAGTAATTTATGAAATCATCTAGCCAAAATAATTGATATTTCAAAACACGTATTCAAATATTAATTATAAATCAATTACTAATTAGCAAAACGAATATAATTAAATACAAAAAAGTAGCACTATGTTCATACTTTGTTCAATTGAAACATTGAACGATGAAAGGATTAAATTATATATCATAATTATGTATGAACATTTTAAGTCAAATCATTTTGACATTTCTCATATTTAAGTGATCAGGACATATTGTTAGACGACAATCTTGATATATGATTATCAATTGTTTAATTGAAGAATTAAAGATAAATTAAAAGAAGTTTTAATTTATTTTATTCTAATTATGAATTATAGTCATGATTTATAATCATTAGAAATCTAATGGATCACACATAAAAGAGTAGTTTGTGAAGAAAAATCAATTTTAATTGAGTTGGACTTAATTATATAAAGTTTGAGAAATTTTAAGAATCAAATATAAGATGTTTACTTTTATTAAAATTAAATTAATTATAATTAGAGTTTGACTTTAGTTATAATTGAGGTATTTAATTTTAATATAAAATTTAAAAGTCTAATACTTTTGCTATAAATAAGAATGAGTATAAGACAGTTAGCACTTCTGCATAATTCTTCTCAAGAGTTGAGAAACTACTCTGTAAATGCTGTTAGAGACTGCATACGTGAACATTTTCTGGTTGACACATCAAAAAATTTTAAAAGGATTTCGATAGAATTATCAAATTAAGTATGATTTCTAATTTTATGAATTGATTTAATTATTCAAGTTATTCAATTTTCAAGATTTAATCAAAAATCTTAAAATTTTATTTTTCACCACACTCTTGATTGGATCATGGTAGCTAGTTTCTAACAAATTTATAAAAAATAATATGACTAAAAGTATTATTTATTAAGCTCCACAATTCTATATTAACCACTTTCAACTTACAAAATATAAGAACAAAAAATGATGTCTTGATATTAGTCTCTTAATTAGATTTACTAGTCGAAAAATTTTAAGTATAAATTACACTTAAAATGTTGTTATTAATTTGGATGATTTTAAAGGATGAAAGAAAATGAAAACACATAAATTTGTAATACAATTTGAGTCAATTTTATCATTTAACTTTTTATTTATTATACTATTTATTTAATATGCACTTGAAATTAAAAAATATAAAATGCAACATAATAAATTATAAAAACAAGCTACACAAGTTAAGCAACATTCAAGTTAGGTCATCTAAAAGCGATCATCCTGCACATATAAATAGCACTTATCATCTCCATAAAATTTTGACATTGTTTCCGACAAAGATGCCTAATCTGGTTTTGGTTTCCTTTCTCCTTGGTCTGTCCTTCGCATTAGCATGCAATGCGGCAACTTACCTGGTCGGAGATACCTCCGGTTGGGACATAAGCACCAATATTGATTGGTGGGCACAGGACAAGACATTTGCTGTCGGAGACCTTTTATGTGAGTACTAATTTCTTATTTCAGTCGTATACAAACAGCTTTTCATGTATGCATTATAAGTGTTCGTTACTTGTCAACTGTGTAGTGTTCCTGTACTCTCCCTCCCACAGCTTGGACGAGGTAACAAAGGATGGCTTTGGTAGTTGCAACACGAGCAACGTACTAAGGACATTCATGACAGGGAACACAACTGTTCTTTTGATATCGCCAGGTTCGAGGTACTTTGTCTGTGGGAACAAACTGCACTGTCTTGGAGGATTGAAGCTGCACGTTCACGTACAAGGCAATCAAGCGAATTCGCCGGTAGCCGCTCCTCAGGCACAGCCATAGCCACGTGGTAGCACACGTCCTTCTTCTAAGAACAACAATCCGGTTCTGAATTCTGCAGGGTTTTTGGACGGTGGAAGGGATTCGAGTGTAATGGCCCTCATTGCCTTCATGGGTTCTTTGCTGTGGATATTTCCATTTTGAGTGCCGAACTAGTAATATTTTCTTGTTGAATGAAATCAAATGAGTGACAATTTTAAGAATAGTGTAATACTACCTCTACTCTTTATGCATATATTTCTTCAATAATCGAATTAGCTAATTATAAATAAAAGAGATTATTAGAGGTTTAAAATAGTTTAACTTGAATTAAATTAAATTTAAAATCAAATATAATAATTTTTAAATTGAATGAGAAAAAAAAGAAAATGGTTCGTAGAATAAACTAAACTAAACTTACATGTACATTAGTTTAGGCATAGCTTGAGATAAAAGTAACTAAGATGACTTTATGAAATAATTTGTACTATAAAGTTCGTATTCTTTAAGATGGAATTTGAATAGAGTGAAAGTGACCTCAGTGCCACACGTTTGTGAGGAAACACACAAAGTCGAAGAATAATGTAATAAAGGCCTGCTTGAAATGCATGAGATGGAAGAATGATCTCCACATGAAAATGGTGGTAGGTAGGTTTCCACCAAGAATAAAATCACAAGCCACACGATAGTGAGGAAACACCCAGAGTCGAAGAATGAAGATCTAAGTTCCATAATTGCATCTTATTGGTTAATTTTGAGGGAATGGATAAATCAAATTATGTGTTAAATAATTTGAGCATTGCTTTATATTTGTTCGTGAGTTGGGATTATCGAATAGTGAAGTAATGTAATTTCAAGCAAAGCTACAATTGCCTATTTCGGATCTTCTCTCCGATTTTTTCTTTTTTAATGTCTAAAATGACATTATTTTAGTCATTAGATATAAATTTAGAGATTGTCAAATTCTATCCGATAGCAAAAAAAAAGAAGTAATTTTAGACGTTAAATAAGGTTGAATATAGCAAAATTAGACAAAAAAATCTCCACTCACAATTACCTAACAAATTAACTTTCACTCTCAAGAAAAATAGACTGAAAATAACAAAATGAATCTAATAAAAGAGAATAAAATGAAATATTTACGTTGGGACGCTGAATTATAAATAATTAGTAATTGAAGAGATGTTACAAATAATTATTTTGAGTTGGAGACATAATTAGCAAAAACATTTTTTAATAATCAACCAAAAAATTTCTTTTAGGCAAAAATTTAATAATATCATTATTTAAAAGTATAATAATTATAAGTTTTATGTCAATTATATAGGCTTGACAATTGAGCCCGAGTTCAACTCACCTCAAAACTCAACGAGTAATGATAAAATGATATCATTTTTATTTTTTAAAAAGTAATTAGGCCAGATCAAGTCGGCCCTCCTCTAACTCAAGCTACGGCCACCCCTAGCCAGGTTAGGCTGGGCACGACTCGACTCGACCCATGCTATCATTATTGATATAATCATACTTACATAAAAAGATATAAAGTTTATATTTTATTCAAGTTGAAATTTATTTTAAAAAGTTTTATATTATAAAAATGTTATAACTTTTTAGTTTTTACTATGGTTTATTTATGTTAATGTACAATATTTTACAACTGTTTATTAGATATGCCTCAAATTTTGTATAATGTCCTTATATTACACTAAATATTTTATATTATAATATACATTTTAGTATTTTTAAATTATAAATTTTTTAAAACAACATAAAATATTTATATTATTTACTCTTAAACTTTTAAAGTACCTTTTACAAAATCACGCCTTTGCATTAATTGATATTTCTAGTCCTCGTAATTTAAAGAAAATACTAAATTTCAAAAAATAAATTCAAGAAAAATACTAAAATAATAGGATAGATTAAAATAAAAATAAAATCTCAATAAACTCCCCATTCGCTTACCAAACCACGTCACTCACCGGCTCTAAAAACAATGTTGAAGAATCTGGCAATCTCTTCCTCCCCAGCCTCACCGCTCCTCCTTATCTCTTCCTCTCTCTCGAAACCCTTCCTTTCTCTCCCTAGAAACCTCCAATTTTCTATCTCAAAATCCTCTGTAACCTCAAGACCCAATCCTTATTACAAGACTCCAATGAACATACTCAACAAACTTGGTTTCGGTGCAAAGTCACCCGACCCATCCACCATGGACCCGACCATCCCTCAGGGACCCGACGACGACGTACCCGCTCCTGGCCAGCAGTTTGCCCAGTTCGGAGCTGGGTGCTTCTGGGGCGTGGAATTGACGTTTCAGAGAGTGCCAGGTGTCACCAAGACCGAGGTTGGGTATTCTCAGGGTCTCTTGCACAACCCGACGTACGAGGATGTCTGCACTGGGACTACTAAACATAGCGAGGTGGTTAGACTGCAGTATGATCCTAAAGAGTGCAGCTTCGAGACTCTGCTTGATGTTTTCTGGGCTGGACATGATCCTACTAACTTGAATCGCCAGGTGGTTTCTTGAAACTGGCTTGGTCTCTAGGAATTTTGTTCTGATTGGAGTGTATTGGACTTTTTCTTCCTGGGTTTTGGATAATTTTGTTCGAGGTTTATATGATTATCGTTGTGAGACTTACTTTTGAGGGATTGTAAACTTTGGCGATCGATTTTTGTTTCTTTTTGATAAATACTTGGTATATGACTATCGATTTTGTTAGTCGATTAATTATCTGTTTTGTCCGAACCAGGGTGCCATATTCTTCTTCTTCTTCTTGTTTTCTTCTTTGTTTTGTAAGTATATAATTCTAACGCTGTTAGTCCCAATGAAACGTGATCATGATTGCTTCGACATGATTAGTGTAAGATTTTAGCTTGAGCTCAGATGAATTATAGTAGGTTATGTATAAGTCAGACCCAGCTTAATTCTTCTACACTGGGGAGTGGGGAGTCTAATAAATGTTCTGGTAGCTCTTAGTAGAAAATTCTTGCAAATGTAGTAGATGTGTTCTAGTGGGTTGACTGCAAGTTAGAGACTTTACTCGTTTGAGTTAATAGATAATTTGTGGGTGAAAGCTTTTCCATCACTTATGTCAGTGTGTTGCCAAATTAGTTCTGAGCTGCTCTGTAATTGATGTTGTTAGTTCAAAACAAAGTTTGGTGGATATTGAGGAATAAAGGCGTGTTTTCTTTGTTTCTCCACTTCTGTTACCCTCATATCATGGATTCAAAATAGAGATTACTGTTAGTTAGTGTGTATATGACCCTTTTGCTTTAGCTGGATCCTCTTCTACGGTGAGTTTTCTTGAGGGATGAAAATCCAAGAAGCTGAAGGCTCAAACGAAGTGCTGTGAAAGTAAATAAAAGACGACATTCATTTTAGTTGTAGAGAGATCAAATACTTAAAATGAACTGCACTAATCACTGAAACCAACCAGTTCAATGTTTCAATTTTTTGCAACTAGCAATTGTTGTCATTATAATACATTTGTTTTGCCAGTTGCGATTCTTATTGAATAAAATGGTCCCATATAAAGGCCGATAGCATATAGGATTTTGAAGTGTTTGTTGAATTCATGATCACATCTTGGCGATTAATTACATAGTTCTCGTTTAAATTCTTTCATTTTAATTCACAACACAGTTGAATTTTTCATGCACATATGAAAGCAGTAGGCTTGGCATACCAGATTTAGAATTTGATAGGACTTCCAAAGTCTGGTTATGATAGTGGACCTATACTTTTTGTGAAATGAAACCTTGTTGATTTGTCTTCTCAAATTGTATGATTGATTTATGGGTGGAGGATCATACTATAGGTAACACAAGTTTGTGCAGTTATATTAGGATCTTCCTTCTTATTATGATTATCACCGCTTTTATTGATTCGTGACAGGGAAATGATGTGGGAACACAGTATCGATCTGGAATATACTATTATACGCCCGAGCAGGAAAAAGCAGCCCATGAATCTTTGGAACGACAGCAGAAGCAATTGGACAGGAAAATAGTTACTGAGATTTTACCTGCCAAGAAGTTTTATCGAGCAGAAGAATACCACCAACAATACCTCGAGAAAGGAGGACGTTTTGGATTTAAACAATCTGCTTCTAAAGGCTGTAATGACCCTATCCGATGCTATGGCTAGATATGGCTCCTATATCAGGCAAAATAACCAGCCCAGGTTTAAAGTTATTGTTCAGAGACTTCAGTAGCAATGTATTAGTTATGTTTGGCTATTGTGTATTTAACACTATGGTGGGACTGCCTTGTGTGTCTAGGCTTCAGGACATGGATTTGTAATATATGTGCAAAATAATAAATGCCGTTATCGAGCCTGATTATTGGGGGTAGATATTGTGGGAGTTAGATATGAAATAAAGCATGGAACAAGCTTTATAACTGTCATTTTGATTATTCTACAATATGATCAACATTGTTCTGGTAAGAGATTAGCCAGATTCAAGTTTGACTGGATTCTCATTACGAGTCGGGTTCGGAAAAAGTTCATCAAACTTGAACTTGAATTCAAATGATTTTCTAAATTCAGGAAGCATGCTTACAGGATTAGTACATCTATAAATACCCTTTCCTGAAGACATACGCTGATTGGATTCATACATCTAACGGTAAGTTGAAAATATCTCTTCCTGAGTAGAGACTAGGACTCTGCTTTGCACACATGCTGCATAGGAAACAAGTGAATACAGGTTGTATCTAATAAGCCACAGACGAACCTCATTAGACAGAAATAAACCGAAATAAAACAGCCAATAACCACCAGCAGCAATGGAGGGTTTAAAGACCTCAACTCCGATGCTCAGAGTCAAAAAATCAGTGTCCTCCCTCCAGTGGCCTGTGCATCTAAACGACGCCAGGACTCGGTTTTTACCACACAAAGTTTCAGTCTTTCATGGGCTCGCAGGACCCTTTTTGCTAGTTATCGGTTTCAACTGCTAAAATCTTTTCAGCACCTGCCATATCCATCCACGACTATACAGCACCTGCCATATCCATCTACAATTATCTTGGAGTAATATCCCCACAATTGTAGCCTGCCAGTACGTTGTTGCTTATGGTGCACCTTCATCGTTTTTCGGGAAGACAACCCCTTTTTCCCCATCAATTCTTTGAACGTGCACAGGTTGCTCCAGCGTCTAGGTCTTGTTAAATTCATGGATGACATGTAAGTGGTTGCCTTCTCAAAACTAAGCCTCTTAATCTTTGGTTGCGTTATTCTTTGGCAGTCTATTGGATTAGTCTTAATAAAAGTTTTAATTGCGAATAGACCACCAATTGGAAAAGGGTCTCATTATGGTTCTGACTAATTTGTTATGTTCTTGTCTTTGTTATTATTTCAGATACTACAGTAATACGTATTTTGCCAGACACCAGAGGAATCAGCAGTTAGAAATGAAAGTTTTTGAGGTGGATTTCTTATTTGGTTTAGGCTTAGAATTGAATGTAACACCACAGAAGTTCAACACTCGCTGCTCTTTCCTACACAAAGAGCTCAACTACCCCAAGCATCAATGTACATGGCAAGATCACCAAGTGTTCGTTACTGTTTAAATGAAAATGAACCCACCCATCAAAGTCACTTGGCTGTTCATTACTGTTTAATTTTCATTTCATGATCTTATAACGTAGCCTTTCTTTTCCAATTTCTGCTCCTGCTGACATGACCAAAACTTAAAGCTTCTATTAAGTTGCTCCAACACAGAAGAACTGTAAAATTGTTGGCGCTAAAGTTCTTCAGCTACAATCAAGAAATGCAAGAAGTCAAGGTTCTAAACTGCAAGACGCAGTACTAATTGCGTATACTGTAACCACCCGCAATCGTAAGGCAAATTGCCAAGCAGTGAATTGTGATAGATGTAACATTCCGACTCCGTCGTTGGTAATTTTTTTAATTAGATTTGGGGGGCATGGCTTCAGAACTCACGGGAACCTCCATGTTTTCTTTCTCTTGGAACTTAGACAGATGCTGTCTGAACAGTGTCATTGCTTGCGATACTTATATTTTAGATTTGTTCAACAAGAAAGAGGCCACATGGATCAAAACTGAAAAGAAGCTCAGCTGCAGTTGCGATTCACATTATCTTCAGGCACTATTAAGAAATCGAACTTCAGGTGGATGCGTGGGACTTTTAGGGATCCCAAGAACTTTCGTTGCAAAAGTTTGTGACGACTCATGTGTATATATCTTCTGCTAACCTGTGATGGATACATACAGTACCGTTCTCCGTGCAGTTATCCCTAGTTATAAGGCTATTTTGATGGAGAGCTTCTAATTTATTAAGTAAACTCAGGCTAAGCAAATCTATCAACTGAAATTTTCACAGTTTATGAGTTTATCAAAGGTTGCAAGTAATGTCAGTAATTTACAGAATTTCAGTTAATTCCATTCTTCAACACACGCGCACAAACCTTTGAGCATATGAGAGGAAAAGCCAAATCTCTGACAGTTGAGATAGGTGCAATCTACTGATTATAAGATATGTATGGAACTCGAACACTACCATATTTGTTGACCTTATTCTAACGTACACACCATGCAAGCAACGTAGTAAATAGACTTAAAGAGTTAAGACACACCACTCTCGTGAAAAACCATTGCAGGCATAGAGTTATTTACTCTCAGGTTCAGCCATGGTGGTTTCTCTGTCGAAACTCCCATGGTGAGCGGTTGACGTTGTAACTTGGACTGCCGCGTCCTCCGCCACTGCCACCACCACTGCCCCTTCCAGCCCCATATCCACTGCCACGGGCACCATCACCTCCGGAGCCAAAACCATAACCTGAGCCCGAACCAGAACCAGAACCTGAACCACTCCCAGAGCCGAAACCAAAGCCAAAACCTCTGCCAAATCCATTAGGTGACCGACCAGAACCAGAACCGTAACCCCATCCAGCGCCTGGACTGGAGCCCCAACCCCAATTGTAGTCCCAGTTTGGACCGCGGCCTGAGCCAGTGGCTCCTGAAGGGGAACCGGTTTGACCCTTAGGTCCTGAAGACATTTCCTCTTTTTTCTCACCAGGACCCCTGCTTCCAGCAGTGTTATGCACAAAAAGTGCACCAAGGATCAAGTAAACAAGGAAGGAAACGAGCTGAACGGAACTGGGTTTCATGTCAGCCTTGTGGATGTGATCGAGGAAAGAAAAGATCGAAAGAAAGCTCGATACTTTTGCACGGTTATAATCAGGATGCATGAAAGTGGGCATATTTATAGTGGGATTGATACTGACATTAGGTAACCCGTGAAATGATTTACTTTCGTTCCTATAGTGCACATGTCTGGCTGTGAAGCAATTTTAACCCACTGAAGCACTACCATTTCCATAGTAGCCCCACCGCCTTTCAACTAAAATATATGTGCTGACTTAGTTGCCATTAATATTATTATAACGTGTTATCATCGTTAAGCATGCTTAAAATGACCATAAAGCAGCTTTTTTTTATTCGTACAACTCGTTACTGTTACTTTTTGAGATGTAAACCTGATAAATTATTATATGTATAATAAATAATGTTTTTAAAACCGGACTAAAGCTAAATCGATAAGATAAAAATTTTGAGAATTAAAATGTTCAACTAGTATTAAAATATTATAAAATCGATTAAGATCGAATAAAATTAAAAAAATTTAAAAATAAGCGGAGAAAACTTTCGTTAGTCATCTAAAAATTTAAAGTTTCATTAAAAAGAATAATATTAAATAAAAAGTAATCAGTTTATTTTTATTTTTAAAAACTGATTAGTTTATAAAATTGACTGTATAAACTCATCAGTTTTTAATAATAAAGATTATTAATCTAAATCAAATTAAAAAATTAAAAATTAAACAAAAAATTAACATTTCAAAATTTTTACTGTTAAATTAGTGAAATAAATTGTTTTCATAATTTATACTTGTGATTTAATAATCACAAAGAAGCAACTTTACTAAGCTACCGTCAAACTTTGAAACAAGATCTTTTGTCCAATATTATGGTGTCTTATTCTGTTCCATGAATCTCAGCCATTTATTTATGCGGATCTCGGGTTTATTTATGCGGGATTCACATGAAATCCACATAAATAAATGGCTAAGATTTATGAAACAGAATAAGATACCATAAAATTAGATAGAAACTCCAAACTCTCAAACTTTGTGATTATACGTTCAAGTTAGTCCTAAAATTTATTTTATTATTAATTGTCAAATTAAATGTGAAGTTTTCTTGTAATCATCTGCCATCGAAGTTGGATGTGGCGTGCTGCTCTGTTGTGTCAAGAGCTAGACACTTGTGCAGTGGATCCATTTGCTGCTATAGTGGACCAGAATTTGATCCAAATGAGGCCTTGCTTCATGCCCTATTTGCTACTTACGAACGACAAGGAGTCAAGGACACTAGTAATGCGATGAGTGGTAACCAATTGCAACACATCAAGATTGCTTATCAAGTTGACAAGTTGAGTTCTCTTCTGCTACGAGTTGCCTGGGAAGAAAATGAACAGGTCGACCATATTGGAGGAAGCAGACGCTTTAGGTATGTTACCAGAAAGTTTGGTCCAATATCCACTAGCTTTAACCCGCCTGACCATGCCACCTCAAACACGTGGCAATCGAACTAGAAAGCAACCCCTGACCGTGAACCTGAGCTCTTCTCCTTCCTCTAGCCAAACCGTAACATAGTGGGTGATAGTTAGGCAGTCGCAGAAAGCAAATGGGCTGTTTTTGCTTTGGTGCTCTCTAGTGCACTTGCCTAGTGGCAACAATTGTTACTTTTGACTTCCGCATCTGATCCTTTCACGAAAATGACGTGATCCTGATACGTGTATATCCCCTCTCGTTATCCTTTTTTAGTGGGAATTTTACTAGGCTCTTGTAGCCAGCCATGCACCCATATCTCGCTGCTGGGTTGTGCCCTCGGTTTTTATAAATATCTGAGACATATTTTCCTTCTCTTTATTTCTTGCTTGTGTTATTTTATAAATACCTGAGATAAAATTTCCCTTTATGTGTTACTGACCAAAAAGTTTCGGTACACGTCAGAAAAAATAGTTTTAATTAGATATTTAGTATTATATGGTAAAATTAGATGTTTCGTATTAGCTGTTTCTATGCAAAATGACTTATGATGACATGACTTTAAAAAAAAGATATAAATATTATATATTTTAGTATTTCGTTGAATATTCTTATAAGAATTTAAATTTTAGAGAAGCCATGTTCACCGGTATTGTTTCATCATCTATGAGAAATTTATGCAGTTCTTTCTATTTTTATTTTCGTTTAAGTTCAATATTTTATTTATAACCTATAACTGCACAAAGCAGTTATAAGAACAAACATTGTTCCTAAAACGTATGTATCTAGGAACCTCAATTAGGCTGTCCTACTTACTGAAAATTGTTGTATATTAAAACTAACAAAAATATGATATGTGTGATACTTAATTGTAACTTAATCAAGAATATAATTTAAATAGCAAAATATTAAGCAACTTAGCAATAGAATTTAGCTAGTATAATTGACTTTTGATAGTTAAAATTTTAGTTGTTGGATGAAAACGTTATTATATAGGAGTGTTATCATTTTTGGCTATTTGTCTTAAATTTAATAGAGGAATATTTTAATCAAGTTGAACTTGATTATAAAGATTTATAAACTTTAGAATTAAATGTAAAATATAAAT
The DNA here is from genome assembly GCA_024520975.1 of Erythroxylum areolatum. Lineage (NCBI taxonomy): Eukaryota > Viridiplantae > Streptophyta > Magnoliopsida > Malpighiales > Erythroxylaceae > Erythroxylum > Erythroxylum areolatum. Next base: position 72,089,037 of record JANIJH010000006.1, on the reverse strand, counting down.
AAGAATCGAGATATTAGATAATATTTAAGCTTAATTAGCATTTAATTATAATTAATTATAAATCTAATTAAAATTAAAATTTTATTTCAATAAAGTTATTAAAAATTCTAAATCATATTATAAATAACTAACACTTTTTTCTTAATTCTCTTCGTACAAGTGGAAGGGTTCTCTTAATATATTATATAAATATTATTTGAGATTAGATATGTGTATGACTACGATTGTGAGTCATTTATGAGACTTTGTAATGTTTAAATTTTAAAAGAATTAATAATTTTTTTTAATTTTTATTAGAGATTAGATTCGGTCGATACTTTCCAACGGTATGTTGTACTTATACCGCAGCTAAGCACGAGTATGGATAAGGCAAATGGTAGACAGCCGTAGCTTTAGGCCTGTCTGAAATATAGGGTACATGTGATTCTGAGATTTCAGACATCACATGCACCACTTCAGCGTCTAGGGCACTTATAGTTCCGGCCCTACCCAACATAGGAAAGTGGATTTTGTTCTAGCCCAAACCGTGTGGGGACATGCTCGACAGAATATTAACCCATGTCTCATAATCCACTTTCAACCTCTCGTAAGTTGGACCCAAGGTTTTATCTGTTCAACAGTTGTTTGATTACATTGACCCGATCCACGTGCAATAATTCTGCTATAATGTAATATGTCGGATTGAAGTTCGCACGATAGTTTTGATTGAGAGATGTTAGAAGTGCCTAATTCACTATCAAAAGTTAGTTTAAGAGGGGAAGGTTTTTATATTATTATAAATTTTTAATGCCCTCATTGTTGTTCGATGTAGAATTCTTGACACACCACTCTCAGTCCAAAGTAGGACTGGACATCTGATGGACATATTGGACAAAAGGATATAACCAGGTATTACCCCAAATTATCGAGACAAACTGGCTCTAACGTCATGTTAGATTTGCATAACTCACCCCCAAAAGTTAGCTCAAGAGTGAGAAGTTTGCACACTATTATAAATTTTTAATACTCTCATAGTTGTCCGTTGTGAAATTCCTGACAAGAGATTGTAAGTAGAAAAATTCGAACATAAAATTTTTTAATTCCATATTTTTTATTCTACCAACTTAATCACCCCTAAAATTTTATTTATATATATATATATATATATATTTATCAACAGAAGAACTAAATACTTATTACTTTATTTAAAATATGCACAAAACATTTTATAAAATTTTTTTATTTACACACATAATTGATATATTATGTATTAAAATTGAATTATTTGAATAAATAAATTACTTATTTTAAATAATACATTCAATTAAAATTAAAAGAATTCATGTGATTAGAACCTTTAAATTTTTTTAAAGAAATCTCCTTTAATGACTCGAATTACCCTTAAAAGCAATTTGATATTTCGTCTCGCTACTAAACATTTTTTAACGAATTTAAGATAGTCTCCATACCCAAAAAGCTTTAATAAAGAAGGTGTGCATCTCTCTTTAGATTTTTAGTCGGGTTTATATTAGTAGAGTTTTTGGTAGTATGATTTTTTTCTATAGGCCTATTTTTAGAAGAACTTTTCTAAAAAGTCAGTTGACTGTTTGACTATTATTTAAAAAGGAGCTTTTTGAAAGAACTTCATATAATAGATTGTTTGACAATATAAAAATAAAAAGTACTTTAATTTTAACTATATTTTATTTTATAATAAAAAGGTATTTATGCATATAAATATTATTTACAGTATATTAAACAATATACAAAGCACCATATATTAATTATTATATAATTTTAAACCATATGAAACATAAATGAAAATATATCTAACCAAATCTTTTATATGGATTATAACATTAGTAAAATTAATATCAAAAATAAATATTCAAACATATAAAAAAAGTCAAATAATATTATACAAATCTCATGATAAACGTGAAGATGAGTTTGTGGATATTGTGAGAATTATGTATAAAATATAAAGACAAAAGAGACTAAAAAATAGACTTATTAGTTTATCTGAAAAATCTACCTAAAATAGTATTTTTTTTTAGAAGCTCAAGTTTGAGCTTCTTAAAAAATTATATTTTGACTGCCAAAAAGTCATATCTATTAAAAAAGTAATTTTTTATTTTACGGCCAAACAATTATTTTAAAAAAAAAACTTTGTGGTGAATAAAAGTGCTTATTGACTTTCCAAAAGTCTATTCAAACATGTACTGAATTATACTTAATAAAATTTTATTATAAATTAGGTATATTAAATAAATTGCTTCACAAATTATGAGATAAATTAAATAAAATAATTAGTAACGACTAAAACTATTTAGAGATACTAAATTATTTGAAAATTAGAGATAATTATGAATAATTTAGAGATAACCCATAATTGACTCGAGTGAACATGCCTGGCTCGAACCTCATCCCTAATTTTGAATCCAATCAAATTTTAAATTGGATTAATATTTTAAAAAATCCACATCTAACAAATTTCTTAGCCAATTTAGTCTTGTCTAATATCAAGGTAATCAATCTTCTCATGCTTTATTTTTCATTATCGAGAAGAGAAGCTATCTAATCAATTATTTAAGCTCCAACGTAAGATTTAAATAGCATGTATCTTCGTCATCATCAGAACCGAATGTTCATTCTCATCCATAGCTGGGAAGCTATGTAGGAAGGTGTGCTAAGATTTTCCACATTTCATTTCTTGATGACACAGACAGGAATGCACGTAAATCTTAACTATACTGGTTCTGCCGGATTCTGGCGGAACTGAACGTTGCCGTTTGGTTTCATGGGGTTGATGGCTTCTCGTGGGAGCTTCAGTGCTAAAGTTCCTGCAAAACAAAGAAGGCACATCGGGGGTTGTTTCTCGATAAGCCCTTTCGACGCTCAAGTCAGGTTTTTGGTGAAGGTAGGTCTGCTATAATCGGAGAAAACTAGGGTTGTGATTGCGTACCTAT
>JANIJH010000006.1:72018177-72028807 GCA_024520975.1 Erythroxylum areolatum | reverse complement strand
AGCTTTTACAGCAATCCCACCTTCACCAAACGACTGACTTGAGCGTCGGAGGGGCTAACCGGGACACAACCCCCGACCCGCCTTCCTTTGTTTTGCAGGTACCTTCATATCGAAGTCATCTCAAGAAGCAACCAACTCATGGATCCAAACGGCAACGTCCCGTTCTGCCGGAATCCGGCAGAACCAGTATCTTTACAAGACAGAATTTAAAATTATTACATTTGGAATGTGTTTATGAATAAATCAGTTTATAAATATATATTATTTTAATGAGCGGTTTAAAATTAAATTGATTTAGTTAAGATTAAATTGCTTTAAATTCTTAATAAATTTGAAAAAATGATTCTCTAAATGTTTGAAATTTATTTTCAAATGATTATTTTGATTAAAAATATTTTAGAGTTAGATTAATTTTTCAAAGTGTTAAATTATTAAATTGAATTAGTTATCAAATCAGTAATTAAAATCAAGCACAAGTTTTGAATGATTTTCTTTCATAGTTTATTTACGTTAGAAATAATTAATATAACGAGGTTATATTTTTTCAAAAATTATAATGAGGTTATATTATTTTTATAAAACTTAAATTTTTGAAATTTCAAATCCCTCAAATAAATATTAATTACATGTTAAGAATGTGTTAGTTGTCTTTTATTATTTAAGAATAAATTTTGTTTATTGTAAGACTTGTTAAGTAACTTAAGACCGCTTTAAGCTAAATATGTTTTATCATAAATTAAAGGATTCTACTTAACCAAATTATGATTTAGATGAGTGAATAGTGATAATATGAATTTATGATAACTAAATTAATGATATTGAACAAGTTATATATGTCATGTTGACTAGTATGTCTCTAGCGTTTGATACTCATATTTTTTTACGTTTACAAATAATCGTTTTATATATGGCTATGTGTATTTAATGAAACAAAAATTTGAAATAGTTGAAAAATTCAATAATTTAGACTTGTGATTGAAAACAAACTAGTAAGAATATTAAGACACTTAGATATAATCAAAGTGGTGAGTAATTAGACCATAAGTTTCTTGGTTATTTCAAAGAAAATGAAGGTCTCTTATAATGGACTCCTTCTGGAACTCAATAATATAACAGGGTGTCTAAGAGAAGAACTGTACACTATTAGATATGGTAGATTATGTGATGAGTCATACAATCCTCATTATCTCCTTTTGGAAATGTGGCCTTAAAATTGTTGTTAACTTTTTAAACAAAGTTCCATCAAAACAAGTTGATAGCACACCTTATAAGATATGAAATGGTACCATACTAAACTTGTCATAGCTAAAGATGTGATACCTATGTGATGATTGTAACATTTGATAAGCTTCAACTTAAGTCAGATAAATGCAAATTTATGGGATATTTAAAAGAGAGTATTGGATATCAATTTTACCATTCTCTTAAACAAAAGTTGTTTGTATTAAGACATGATACATTCCTAGAATGATAATTTATTCTAAAGGAAAGTGGTGCGAGTAAGTGAGAACTTAGAGAAGTTCAAAAACTACAGGCTTACATCCAAATGGAACAACCTTAAATTGATATATATGAGGTATAACCAAAGGTTCAAAAGATATATAATCCGCAATGCGGTAGTAGGATACGTCGTCCCTCATTAAATTAGATCTACATATTGAAAAGGGGGAAGACAATGTATAACTCACAGATGGTGAGACTACTACTTTTAAAGAAGCAATGTCTAATATTAATTCTTTATAATGAAATAAAGCCATAAGATTTGAAATGGAATTCAAATATGCTAACCAAACATTGACTTTAATGAATGCTTTTGATGGTATTGTATCAAATGTAGTAAAAATCAAACAAATTCGATCAGTTTAACAGTAAAAATCTTGAATTGGTTAACTTTTCAGTTTGATTTTTAATTTTTTAGTTTGATTTAGTTTAATAATTTTGTTGTTAAAAATCAACCAGTTTATTCATTAATAAACCAATTTTCATAAACTAATCAATTTTTATAAACCAAAATAATCCAATTGATTTTTATTTAATATTCTACTTTTTCAATTAACATTGATTTTAAAAGCAATTTTTTCATTTTTTAAATTCTTCAATTTATTTAATCTTTAATTAGTTTTATAATAGTCTAATATTGGTTGAATCTTTTAAACTTTAGACCTCTTATCTTACTGGTTTAACTTTCGATATAGTCTTGAAAACATTGATTGTACCTACAAGATGCAAGTGGGTGAGAAAAAGTGATATGGATGGTAATTTACACAAGTACAAAGTAATGCTAGTAGCTAAAAGTTACAAACACAAATAAGGAGTTGATTTGGAATGAAACCATTTTGCCAATAAATATGCTTAAATTTATAAAGATCTTATTAGCTATAATAATGTATCATGATTAAGAAATTTGGTAGATTGATGTTAAAACAATATTTCTTAATAGGAATTTTCTTAAGGATGTGTATATGACACAACTTGAGGATTTTGAATCCAAGAGATTTCCTGATTAAGTATGCAAGTTGTAAAAGTCTATTTATAGATTAAAGCAAGCATCACAAAATTGAAACATCCATTCTAATAAGACAATCAAATAATATAATTTTATAAAAATATATAGATGAACTATGTGACTATAAGAAGGTTAATAGGAGTACAATCATTTTTTTAGAATTGTATGTGGATAACATATTGCTGATTGAAGACGACATAACAATGCTCCAATATGCAAAGATTTGGTTGAACTGAGAGCTTAAGGCATTAAAATGCTAGTTTTAAGTCCAATCTAGGTAAAGCAGATCATAGCTAAAGTACATCTCTCTGAATGGTGGTAAGATAAGTTGGAAAGAGTCCCAAATAACTATTCATTGCAGATTCTATGAGTAAGATAAGGTACATTTCAATCTCAAAGGTGGAAAAGGAAGCAATTTGGATAAAAAATTTCATTACTAAATTTGGGGTAATTCCTAACATTTTTAACCTAATAGTATTATACTATGACAATAACGATGCCATTGTATAGTCGAAGAAATTAAGGTCTCATCAACAGTTCAAACTTGTAATCATAAAGTTTCACTTGATTAGGAAGATAATAGATCGGAAAGATATAACATTAAAGCGAGTTCCCACTAAGTAAAATCTTACAAATCTTCTTACTAAGCAATTGTCTCAAGAGAGATACGATTGACATATGATAGATATGGTATTAGATATATAGGTGATTGATTTTAGTGCAAACGAGAGCTTATTAGTTTATGCCATTTCAGCCAATCATACATCATAATCATATATGGATAGGTTGAGTCAAACTACTTTGACATTCTTAACATCTGGGTGATAATGATACGTTATTGTACGCTAATTTTGATATATAATTAAAATATGTAATTGGAGAGTTAAAGATTAACTAAAAAGAATTTTTATTTATCTAATTCCTGTTATAAATTAGAATTATAATTGATAATCATTTTTAATATATTAAGAACTTAATGGGTTATACTAAAGAATAATTAAAATGAGAAAGTTTAATTTAAATCTTTAATTTAAATTAAATTAAACTTACTTATTAAATTGTAAAAAATTTATGAATCAAATAGGAGATGTTTGATTTTATTAAAATTTAATTAAATTATATTAGAGTTTTAATTTAAGTGTAATTAGGAAATTTAATTTTAAGAAGAAATATAGGAAATTTAATTTTAAGAAGAAATAGCCCTGATGCTTTATATATATATATATAAATAGGAAATAAACATAAAAGAGCTAACATTCTTGCTTATTCTTTTCAAATATTGAGTTCTTTTTCTATCTTCTGTAGATAAAGTTAGAGGTTGGATGTTAGGATAGTTTGCAAATAACACGTCGTGAAATTGTAGCTCTAGCATATTGGGATTCGGCGGAGAACTTGTTTTTTTTTTTTCTGTGATTAGTTCACAGTTTATCTCCCAACAAAATTTCCTTTTGTCTGCCCTTTGTGCAAGTAAATTTCAAAAACTCGTGACATAATGAAACTTTGTAGCTCTAACATATTCATATTTTTGACACATTTTGTGTAGAAATTTAGAATCATATTTTAGAAAATCTACTATAATTATTAATTTAATTTTTTCAATTCAATTTGATTTTTAATAATTTTATCTTCACATTTGATAATATTAATTATTTATTAGTCAAATTCAAAACATCAATTATATGCACATATTATAACCAAAGTTCAAAAGAAAGAATTCAAAAAATTTTGAAAACTGTAAAAATTTCTAAAATTTTAAAAATTATGAAGTTATTTTAAAGTGTTTTAAATTACAAGAGATATTTATTTCTTTTAGTCTAAAAAAGAGTTAAGGATAAATAAACAAATAAAAAATGATTTGTACGCACATTAATGTATAAAAGGCCTATGTGAATAGTTGAAGGAAAATAAAAGAATTTGAACTCCCAATATTATAGAAACCAGGTCTGAGATATTAAAGATGTTAATAGATCAGGTCGAGCCAGGGCTGCTCTTGGCCCGACCCTACCCGACCCCCAGGCCACTGTGACCTGTTGCCCAACTTGACTATGAGCCAACCCGGCCAATATATATATGACTTCAGATTTTTAACTAATCATAAATACGCTGTAATTATTTGAATTTTAAAATTTTTTACTTTGTTTGTATGCATGTGAGATATATAGCAATATTTAAAAAACTAGACTGGAAGTTGAATTGACTAGACAAAAAGTTTAAGATTTAAAAGGTTAAATCGGTATTAAACTATCGTAAAATCAGCTAAATATTAAATAGAATTAAAAAATTTAAAACATGATTAAAAGAAATCGTTCTTATCTATCAAATAATTTCAAGTTTAATTAAAAATATTAAATAAAAATTAATTTATTATTTTAGTTTATGAAAATTTATTAATCAATAAAAATTAATTAATTTTAATAACAGAAATTATTAAAGTAAATTTAACCGAAAAGTTAAAAACTAAACAGAAAATTTTAAGATAAGACATATTAAACATAATCCTGAATTTGTAACTTTTATTATACGTACCTAAATCTCATCATTGATCATGTTCCTTAATTCATATTACCTAAGTAGTGAAAATTAAGCTTTTGGATGTGAAAATATACGAAGCTGGAATGTCGGGTTGCATGAATTATTGAGTGGTCCATTCCAATTTCTAAGAGACGAACCCATGACTTGCTTAGCGCTTGACGTCCACTAACACCAAGCCTATAGACCAACGTGACTCATGAAGCAACAATTTCAACAGAAGGCCCCCGAGTTTAGTTCTACCTAAAACGTTTTTGTTCTTACCAGGACAATGAGAAGTCTAAGGACCAGTTGACTTGGGTTGTGGACTGCCTCTTGTTTCCACAACAAAAGCCCAATTTTCAAAACATTATTGCAAAATTTAAATTGATCAAAACTCTAATGAAATTAAAATATAAATCCCTAACTTTTTAATTTAGAAGATCTAATTTTAAAAGGTTAAAAAATTTTAATGACTCAGACTTAATTGAATTTTGAAAGGCTTTAATCCAACTTATTGTTAATAACAATAATTGAAAAATTCAACTAATTCGTCCAATTTAATAGTAAAAATTTTAACTCTTTATTTTAATTTATTTTAATAAACTTCGTTGCTATCAATTTATTAATTATGTAATTAATTTTTATAAATTAATAAGTTCTTATAAATTAAAATTAAATATAACAAATTTTTAATTAAAATTTAAAGAATTTAAAATTTAAATATCTTTAATTATATTTTAAAATTTAAAATTTTAATTAAAATTTTAATTAATTTTATAATAATTTAATATCAATTTAACTTTTTAAACTTTTATTTTATTAATTTAACTTTCTATCTAATTTTAAAAAATGTGCTAATCCTACGTATTATTTCCCAAAGCCAATTCCAGTCTCTCTTTCTCATTTTACCTTCTTCCAACCCGACAAAACCCCACGTGTCCTAAAACCAAACCCGCTTCGTTGCATGCAACCCTTGCATGACAAGCTCCTTGACACGTGTCCTACCTATCCCAAACACCTGCCCATGCACCGGAACAAACCTTTCGCTGCCTGATCTATATAACCCACTCTCGTTACACAAGAAAATCACCACCGTCAATCTCACATCATCTGCGCCCTCTCTTCGCCTCTTTGCCTCCGTTGCACACTGGCCGATCTGCGAACAATGGCTGAGCACCTCCATCAGTCGCAGCCACAAGGTCAAGGCCAACAGCCCCGATCACACCAGGTAGTCAAGGTCGCCACAGCTGCCACCGCCGGTGGATCCCTCCTAGTCCTATCAGGGCTGACCCTGGCTGGCACGGTGATAGCTCTCACCATAGCCACGCCATTGTTGGTCATATTCAGCCCTGTGATTGTTCCTGCGGTGATCACCGCCGCTCTACTCATCATGGGTTTCTTGGCATCCGGTGGTTTCGGCGTCGCAGCCGTAACTGTCCTCTCATGGATCTACAGGTACATAATCAAACCGCTATGCAAATATTCTTGAAACATCTTATGTTGTAAACTTGTTAAGTTGGAAACTAATTCTGAATCTGACTTTGCAGGTATGTTACTGGGAGGCATCCACCAGGAGCGGATCAGCTGGACCAAGCACGTCAGAAGCTAGCTGTTAAGGCACGAGAAATGAAGGACAGAGCTGAGCAGTTCGGACAGCAACATATTAGTGGTCAGCAGACTTCCTAAGATAAGACCTGCGTCTGTGTAATCTCTGCCTGTTTGGTTTATAACGAGGTGTAATGGAAGATCCGGTGGAGATGATGATGAGTTCTTTATAAGAGGGATGACAATTGGTTGTTTCAGCTTTTGTTATGATGGTCTTGTTGTTGATGCTGTCTCTGCGAGTGTTCCTCAATAATTTGTTGTTTATTCTGAGTTTTGTTTTGTACAAGGTCCTTGTAATGATCAACTCTTTGCATCTTTCAAAGTAGAAAAGTTCGGTTTTTGGTTTGGCTACAGATTCATGATTCAAGTCGTAATTAGTCCAAATCATGTTGATTAGTAATGGGAGTAATGGTGGCAGCTGAGTAAGCATGTACGTGTCGACTCGACGGATTCAAAATTTAATTTTAATTTGTCTATAATTAGATTCAAATTGAGGCCTAGTAAAAATTTGGATTCGGGCTTGGCCCGCTAGTAAGTCTTGACATATATAGACAGATTCCAGACACTAACATGACATCCTCGGCACATCAATTTGTACAAAAGGGACATTATTTACTTGTTAGAACCATTCCTATACAACGCCACCGGCCCTTCATTCACTGCACCAAGTCTGAAATCCAATCAATTTCAGGAAAATCAGGATAGTACGGTTCATCAGCTTCATTGATTCTAACTCCTGCCTGTTCTTGTGGAAGACTCTGATTCTTCAAACCGTTCAAAAGCTCCGACATCCCATCAAAGTAGCGCCCACCATCCATCCTCAGCATCATGGACGACGATCCGAGCAGCGAGTTTGGTGATAAGGAGGAGGAGGAACCCTCTTCATAGCTCGACAAAAGCGACCTTGATCTAAAGCCGGGGGACCCGTCTCCATTGGAGAGATGTCTCGGCTTGTACACAAAAGGGCAAACAATTTTCTTCTCAGGCCTGATCTGGGCGGGAGTGTGAGCAAAAAAACAAACCTTTCGCTGACAAAAAGGGCCTGCATTACATACACGTGTGCGGTAACGAGCTGGGTGGAGCCAGTACTCGAACACACCGTGCGCGTACTGACAAAGATCACCTTTCGTGCATTTTCCGTTGCGAAACATCGGGCAAGTGATCGGTAAATATTGAACCTTCAGGGGATCGCGACGGGTCGCCTTCTCACCGCGGTGAGCAAAGGGACACTCCGTCCAGTCGTGGCTTCGCATCCTTGGGCAGCGATTGACCTTGTAGGCATACATCCTGAATTCATCAGAGCCGTAGATAGTGTCGTCGATATCTTGGAGTTGGATACCGCCGTTTGAGGCCACACCTTCGGTGAAGGGGTGCTCGCCGAAATCATAGAAGCTGTTGTAGCCAAAGGGATTCACTCCTTTCAGCATCCTTAGGTTCTTCTATTTGCATGAAAGCAAAAAGATTTCTGATCGCTATGTGGAGATTAAGTGATTTTACGCACCTACAAACTCTTGTCAGATAGCTTCATTCTACTCATAGGAAACTAAAGAGAGATCGATCTATCTCAGAGCTCGAAGAGGAGGAGATCAGAACTACCCATGATCTAATATGAAGAGAGAAACTAAGAGAGGCTCAAACTACCAAAGGGAAGTTTGACAAGGAAATGAGTGAAGAGAGGTGAGTGCCAGAAGCTGCATTTATAGAGCAGTGAAGTCCAAATATGACCCTTCATCTAACGGCAATGGACGTTAACCTGAACTAGGACAGAGCTTATTCTCTTTGTCAGACAGTTGTTCTTTCAACGAGGATGCTCTCAGCTGCAGTCTTATCTTACGTGTTATCTTTTCATTGGCCAAAATTTCATCAAATCCTTTCCTCTTCGACGTCCACTTTAGAAACATTAGCGACTATTTTTATAATAAGCCTCCTATCATGCAAGGAAGGCAACGCGCAGGCTTTGGCTGGGGTATTACTTTACTTTTATATATATTTTATGATTGAATTCATATTCATATTTATATTCATTAATTTTTAAGATTTATTACCTATATTTAAATTCATTAGATTGTTAAGTTTTTAGATATATAGCAGGTTGTAAAGTACGTAAAAATATAACTTCTAAATAGAAAATATAAAGAGCAGATTTTTACGAATGGTTCAAATCAAAATTACTTTAATAATAATAAGTCAAAGTTTTAATTTATATGTCTTAAAAAAACATAAAATTGGAATAATAAAAATTATAATGTCTAGTGTAAATATAACATATATTTTTTACAATAAAAAACTAGAACAAATACTGAAATATCTAAAACTTCAAATTATCTTTGCATAAACTCAACAACATTCAAAACTTCGTTTCCATATTATTTGTATTATTATCATCTTATAAGAAAATAAAATATGATGAAAAAGATGAATACTGAAGAAGAAAGTGAAGATTTAAAAGCTGTTTCTTATAAGAAAATATTATAATTTTATTATATTTAACTATAAATATTTAAAAAATAGAAAAATAGAGTTAATAAGAAATAAGTAAGATATGAGTATCTATCGATGTGTGTTATCACTAGATTCATATTCAAATTTATATCTATATCTATTTTTTAATATCTATTTAAAATATATTTTTTAATTTTTATGTTTACTTTTTGAGTTAAATAGTGCAGATATTAATGAGTTTGAAAACTTAACGAAGGCAAAACGTAATCAATATCCCAAAAGTGGTCAGCAATCAGAGTAAGAGTGCAGCGATATGAAGAGTTTCGGATCACAGAGAATCTGAGCCGCAGCACTCCGTTAAGATAACGGAAACGGTCGAAACGTTAGTAAGAAAAAGAGAAAACGGCGGGGGTTAAAAAGGGAAGAACCGGAGAAGTTTGCATGGGAAGAAGGGAAAGAACTACGAAACGACAAGAACTACTAGGATATATCTCTCTATACGCGTGTTGCGGCGTACGTACTCAGCCACTGCATGCAAGCTATTTTCTAATAGGTGTCTCTCAATTTAACAATCCTTTTGCCTCTTTTCTTCCCTTGAGATTGGTAAGAAACGGACAAAGCCCTTGCAATAAATTTATCATTTATCAAAACATTTCTTAAAAACAAACCCTTAAATGTTTCTAAAGGGATTGGTCAAAATAATATTTATAAGGATTTGACGTTTCAAGAAAGTTCAGTAATATACAATCTTATATTTAACTAACATAAATGTTATTTTCGAAATTTATACTTTTGAGTAAAGTACATATAAGTCTCAGTGGCAATTCTTATTATCATTTGATGGAAGCAAGGTGAACGAAATGAATAAGAAAGAGGGAAAAACTACTTCAAAAGAGAGTCTATTAATGGAGGAAGATGCAATCACTAAATTCAGGGTTGGTTGTATATGCGTAAGCACAAAAGTTACATTGACTTTGAAGGCTTTGGAAGCGTGCTGATTCTCGAGGCGCTCGGCTTTTTGTTGTTGATTTTAAGGTTGATAGATTAACTTGGAAGAGGAGATTTGAGTTCTAAGTATATATATTGAGTATAGATACATTTGATTCCGGTTCAAGTTCTACCAACCCTATTAAATTAATCAAATGGATCATAATCCTTGATGGCCCGTGAGAATGGAGGAATTCGAGATGAAACAATTGAGAACCAGTTACTAATTAGAAGTCATTCTCCAGAAACGTTGATGGATCAAATCCTTTATCATACAGCACAGTTCTAATTTTAGGAGAGGACAACAAAAGCTAAAAGGTTATGAACGAAGGACAACGTGTAACTCGAAGAAGCAGGTGGCCTGAAACAAATTTCGAACATGAGATGTGGTCGGGTCGGTCGTGCAGGGCCCGAGCCTAGTCAAAATGTCTCATGGGCCGATCGGTCTATCATTCAAAGATCGGTCTTACACCTAATGGCTATGTCAAACCCAAGCCCAATTCACGCTCTCCTCAGCCCGTCCGCATGTGAGAGAGTCCCATGCAGACGTGAACTCGTAAATCTAGCACATGCACTATA
>JANIJH010000006.1:71994970-72010991 GCA_024520975.1 Erythroxylum areolatum | reverse complement strand
CATGTGAGAGAGTCCCATGCAGACGTGAACTCGTAAACCTAGCACATGCACTATATAAGGTATTATTCTATCATAACCTAGCTCTCTTAGCTTTTACGGCAACCCTACCTTCACAAAAGACTGACTTGAGTGTCGGAGGGGCTAATCGGGACATAACCTCCGACGTGCCTTCTTTGCTTTGCAGGGATCTCACCGTCGGAATCACAGTAAAAAGCAGCCAACTCATGGACTCAAACGGCAACGCACAGTTCCGCCAGAATCCGCCAGAACCAAGATGAAATGGAACGAAGCAAAATTGTAACATTGGCTTGTAATGTAATTTTATATGAAGAAGCAGGATGACCAAAAGGGAAGATGTGATGATTAGGACCGTTATTTCCCTATTTTTGTAATTGTTAGGAAATCCGGATGGAATTCAATCCTACATACAATAGAATAATAATGAAACATTTTCGCATTAGATTTTTCGAAGAATTAAAAGTACTTAAAATTTTATAAAAATGATTAATGCAAAACTTATATTAAAACAATAATCATAATTTGTATTCTATTATGAAGTTTAATTATATTATTATTGTATTCCTAAAATCGTATTAGAAAGTGATTTATCTCAACCATCGTTACTGCAAAAGTTTTCGATCTTTAACGGTATCTACAGTATGAGCTGAGAGAATTTTACAACTATTGTAAACAGAGTTAGATAAGGAGTGTTAGTTCCTTTAGAGCTTAAACCTATTTATAATAAGTTTTTGGACATTTTAGTAATTTAATTAAAATTAAATTCTAATTTAAATTAAACTTTAACTAGAATTATAATTAATCTTAATTAAATACCAATTATGCCTAAATAAAATCTAATATCTCATATCGGTCTTTATTTATTAAATATCTCATATTTAATCATAAAGTTTCCTCAAAATTTCCAAACAAGTTTAACTTGATTAAAAACACTTTTTTCACTTCAACTATATGCAATCCATTAAGTTCTTAAATATGATGACAATGAATTTATAATTTTGTTGACAATGAGTATAAATTATAATCCTAAATCATATTTATGATTAGATAAATTAAACTCCTTTAATTTACCTTTAATTATCTAATTAAATAATTTATATCCATAAAGTAAGATTGACATCTAGCAACGCATCATGACGATCCAAATATTTAGACATATAGAGCATGAAATTAATGTCTACTCTATTTGAATCCAATCATATTAGTTATCCACCATCAGCAACTGATTCAATTAATGATATTTATGTTTCATTTCACTTTGGTTAAGGATTTTCCGAATCAATAAACTGAGAACAGCGGAACATGCTCTTTAATTACTTTAAGATGGTGAATCTTATATTGATCACTTACCAACCTCTGTATAGTTTATATTATATCCAACAGCTATCAACTGAGTTATCATTATCTAAAACATGTCATAAGTAGTATATATCACAATATAACGATTTCTATACAAGATAAATTTAGAGATCTCAAGTTAATGATTATTTGTACAATCATCATAATGAGAGTTTTCATAGACATATAAGTAATATTTTAAATAAAATATTTATCATATGAGATCAATTAATGAACTTGTTCTCTAACAAGTTCCTGCACATTTATTTAAGTATCTTTATATATTAGTCAATGAGATCAACTACATCATTCATAAAAAAAAAAGTATGCTAGTTTTTTTTAATGTTTTATTAATGTCTAGTCTTAACATAACAATAATTAGGAACAATTTAAGGATAATACATAAATTCAATATGAATTTCATAATTATAAACTCATCATAATTTTATTTACAATGTATACTTATCCTATAAGTTTTTATTTACAATGTATACTTATCCTATAAGTTTTATCACATATATCTGAATATGTATAAAATAAAAAATGTCTCTAAAGTATTTTTCACTAAACTACAACCAACATTTTGACCGTAGAATATAAACCAATACTATACGTAGATCCTTGAAAATTTTACTTCACTTAATTGAGAACTTTGTGAAAAAATCATAAGAAAAGCTTGTAAAATGTTTCCTTAGATATCGCTCTTGTGCAAAAAATGTTTCCTTAGATATCGCTCTTGTGCAAAAATCACTAAAAGAATGTAATTCTTAATCCTTTTAACCAAAGATAACAAATTAATTAACTTGGATTCAATTCGATTTAAAATCAATAGATTAAATTTAGTTTGATTGAATTTAAGTTCAATCAATTATAGTAAATTAGTTCAAATTTTGACTAGTATTCTAATTATCATACCGTTCCAATTGGTACCAACTGAAAAATAGTACGAAACTCAGTGATTTGATATTAGTCGTTGGTATTGGCCGATATCGATAATTTTGCCTGATATTAGCCACTACTGTAAAATTTAAAAAATTGAGGGTGTGACTGGAAGAGCAACCACGTGTTAGAAACTCCATGTTAGAAGGGAGCAAGCAAGTTGCAAGAGAAAATTAAATTGAGTTTCAGTTATATTTATAATTATGTTTAAATTTTATAATTTTACTTAAATTATTAATTTATTAAAAATTTTAGCTAAAAAATTTAAACCTAACAAAATAATTTGTATTGAAATATTTTAGATATTTTTTATTGTTCTTAATTTTATATTTGTATGATGATTAAATAATTTTTTATATTAATTATGATTACTATTTATAAGTATATATGTATATAATAATATTAATATAAATAAATAAATTGTTGTTATTTTAAATCTATATTATTATAATTTTTGAGATATAATTGATGTAAAATTATAAATTATACAGTATAATATATTGAATAACTATTTTGCAAATAAAAAATTCAAGGACTATTTTATAATTTAAAAAAATTATCCAAAACGGTACCCGATATTGACTGATACTGATACAGTGCCATACCAGAATCAAATTCAGTACAGTATTCATAACATTTATTTTAACTTGAAGCTAATGAATCAAATCAACTTTGATCGAATTCAAACTCAAATATGAAAATATTCTTTAAATTAAATTTGAGTTTAAGAAGCCCTAAATTCGATTTAATCTATTATGAGCCCTAATTTCAATTAACTCATCAACCTATAATTTAATATAAAAAAACCATTTTCTATCGTATTATCTCCAAAGTTATCATTCATGAACTTGTTTGTACTCTTAATAGTTGCACTTTACCCTTTGATTTTATGGATCAAATATATATTTTCATCTGATTCATGAAAGAAACTAATTGACCCTTTGATGATTGTTTACACCAATCATGATTATACAACTAAGAATCATGTTTCTAATTACACAATTTGTTCTAGGTTGTCGTACTTGAAGAAAATGAGAGAGTTATGAAATCAATTAGAACCAATGAAGGGTACAAGGGCTTAGACTGCTCAATCTAGTTCTATCTAAAGCTTAAAAAATTTAAAATAACTCTTTACGTCTAGATTAGACCAATATTAATTCCTGGTCAACTAAGTTTCCTTGATGTCAATGACCATACACTTTCACCTTCTAAGGTGAAAGTGTATGCCTTTTTCACAAGCTACCCAGCTTTCAATAATAGAATTATGCTATTCACATGTCAACCAAATTGATTAACACGTCTTGCTGAACAAAAGTGTACCAACAAGATGAAGAGTGTATGTGAACCACGTGCCAAAGGGAAGAGTCATGTCTTACCTCTTCCAACAAGTGACTGGAGAGTCACAGAAAGGCTACAATTGGTGCACACTGATGTTTGTGGACCTATGGACACACCATCAGCTGGTGGGAGTAGGTATTATATTGGGTTTATTGATGATGCATCGAGATATTCATGGATTTACTTTATGAAAAGCAAAGATCAAGTGTTTAGGCTGTTTAAAGTATGGAGGGCCGAAGCTGAAAGTCAATGTGGAAATAAGGTGAGATGTTTGAGAAGTGATAGAGGAGGAGAATATGTTTCGAATGAAATGAAGAAATACTTTGAAAGGGAAGGGAAATTCCATCAATTTTCTGTGGCATACTCACCACAACAAAATGAAGTTTCAGAAAGAAAGAATAGAACTATAGTAGAGATGGCTAGATCAATGATGTTTGGGATGAGAGTACCAAGGAAATTCTGGCCTAAAGCATGTTTTACAGCAGTGTATTTGCAAAATAGATTGAAGACCAGGTCATTGAAGAAAAAAAACTTCATTTGAAGTATGGTTTGGGATAAAGCCGAAGGTGCAACACTTAAGGGTATTTGGATGCATAGCCTATATGCATATTCCTAAAGCTAAAAGAACTAAGTTGGATGAGAAAGTAATCAAAGGAGTCATGATGGGATATAGTGTGGAGTCTAAAGGGTATAGAATTTATAATCTAGACACTGGAAAAATGATTGTATCTAGAGATGTGAGGTTTGATGAAAATGAGGGATGGAATTGGGAAGAGCCAATTGGTAGAAATTATGGAAGAGTAGAGATTGAACTTCCATTAAATGATGTGAATGCTGATGAGACAATGGGAGAGGATGCAGATAATCACAAAAATTCTGGGGGTGATGGATCTCAGGAGGAGACAACTTAGTCGGATCCACAAAGCTCCAATGATTCTGGAAGTGATGGAGTTTAGGAGGAGCTTTTACCAAGTCCTGAAAATGATGAATTAAGTTCAGATTCACAAGTGGAAACATCAAGCTTAGATAGTGTCCACAAAGCAAGAGACTTGGCCTCCATTTATAATGAAACTAACCCTTTGTTTGATTTCAGGTACAATGCTACAGATGAAGAAGAAACAGATGATGCCTTGACAATTGTTGACTGTGCATTGCTTGCAGGAACAAAACCAAAGACATACAAGCAAGCTATCAAGCAAGGGGTGTGGCAGAGCTCAATGGATGAAGAAATAAAGGCCATTGAAGAGAATAGTACATGGCTGCTGGTAGATTTACCAAGTCCAAAAATCAAGGTTGTAGATTCGAAGTGGATTTACGAGGAGAAGTTGAATCTGGATGGTTCAATTAATAAACGCAAAGCAAGACTTGTTGTGAGGGGATATAAGCAAAAATATGGGATAGATTACACAGAAACTTATGCACCAGTAGTAAGATTGGATACTGTGAGGTTGTTATTGGCCTTGGAAGCAAACAATGGATGGAAAGTGCATCAATTGGATGTGAAGAGTGCATTTCTCAATGGGATGTTAGATGAGGAAGTATATTTAAAGCAACCGGAAGGTTATGTGAAGGAGGGACAAGAACAGAAGGTGTACAAGTTGGTGAACGCTTTGTATGGCTTAAAACAAGCTCCAAGAGCTTGGTATTCGAGAATTAACAATTACTTGATGCAAAGTGGATTTAAGAGAAGCAAGAGTGAAGCTACACTAAATGTTAAAACCAATGCTAAAGGGAAATTGATATGTTCATTATATGTTGATGATTTGCTAGTAATAGGTACTGAAGATAAGCTTGTGGAAGAATTCAAGGAAACAATAAAATTAGAATTCCAAATGACAGATTTAAGGGAGATGAGGTACTTCTTGACACTAGAAATACAGCAAAGAGAGGATGGGATCTTCATTCATCAAAGGAAATATGCCAAGGAATTGATTGAAAAATTTAGTTTGAAGGATAGTAGTGGCATGACAACTCCCATGGAGCATCAACTGAAGTTGGAGGCTACAAAACCAGGTGAGCAATTTGATGTAATTTATTATAGAAGCATGATTGGATCTTTAATGTACTTAAGTGCATCAAGGCCAGATATTGCATGTGCTGTGAATATTTTGGCTGGTTTTAATCATAATCCTTCAAGACAGCATGCATTGTATGCTAGGAGAATATTGAGATATGCAAAATATACTATTGACCATGTAGTTTCGTATGGAAGAAGGAAAAATGTGGAGTAGTATGTATTTAGTGATACAAGCTATGCTAGAAATGATGATTGTAAAAGTAGGAGTGGGTATTGTTGTAGTTTGGGGATTGGTGTTTTTGCTTGGAGTTCAAATAAGCAGAGAGTAGTTGCACAATCCACGACTGAAGTTAAGTATGTAGTTGTAAATATGGCTGCTAAACAAGTTCAATGGTTGAAGAAAATTCTGATGGATGTAGATGAATTGAAGGAAAAATGTGTGACCATTTATTGTGACTCTAGTGCAGCAATTTCAATAGCTGAAAATCCTACTAATCATATGAGAACCAAGCATATGAGAGTGAAATATCACTATGTTAGAGAATTGACAGAAGAGAAGGAGGTTAAGATGGCCTTTTGCAAGTCAAGTTTTCAACTTGCGGATTTGTTCACCAAAGCCTTACCAAGATGGAGGTTTGACTCCTTAAAGAAGATGATAGGAATGCATGCTCTACAAAACAAAGGAGGAGCTGTTGAATTGAATTATTTTGTGTAGCCTGAAATATTGAAGATGGTGGAGGAATTAGCTATGTCTGTGAAGATAAGGAAGAAAAGAAGGCTGAAAGGTAAGTTGAAGGATATCAGGTGTAAATGGAAGTTGGAGATGATGATTCTAGGCATAATTTAAGGTTGCATGGATCAAAGGAATGAAGTTCAAGGTCAAATGGATGAAGCTCAAGGCAGAAAGGAAGATGGAAAAGTGAAAGAAGCAGCTGTGAAGATTTCAGGCTGTCCTGAATCTGAGAAATTAAATCAAATGCTTGGAGAGTAGGAAGCAAAAGGAAAATAAGAAGAAACAGAACCAATTGATGCAGTGAAGCTCAGGTTTAATTAGTGAAGTTGAACAAATTTTAAGTCAAATGAGTATCATTAGAGTCAATTAATGTAGGAATGGCCAGATCACCATAAAAACACTTTGATCTCTTCTGTTGTTATCAAAAATTGTCCCCTACAGTCTATAGAATTCAAAGTTGTTGCAAGAAAATGTCAGATTCTGTTATGCTATGGACAAATTGTTTACTTTTGTGTTTTGGAAAATGAGGAAATGCTTGTACTAGTCTAGTTTTTAATCTTCAGGTTATGTTTTTGTCTTTCAGTCAATTACAAAAGTTGTACCAGAATGTTAGAGCTAATATAAAGCTCATTTTCATTTCTTTTCAAGTTTGTAAGAAAAGAATAGAAAAACCATCAATACAGAAAGTTTCAGTTCAATTTCCAGTATTTTGTTTTGTTTTCCAGAAGCTAATTTTTTAGAAGTTGAATAGCTGAAGTAGTTACATAACACAAAATTGAAGTTTTGTTCAGAAAACTAGAAGTTGGCTTCGGATTCCATTGAGAGTGACAATCATCTTATACAAATACACCAGTCATTTACTAAACACCTTAACTCTATGAGTGAGTGTTTATTACATTATGTGAGCAGCAAAATGGTTAACAAAATCGAAGAACTTTAGTAGCAGAATTTCCCACTTTCTTGAAAGTCTTGGAAGCAGACGTGAACAATGTAGAAGGTATTCGAAGAAAGGCTTGTTTGAAGAAAGACTGGTTCTATAGTTGTGTGAAGGAGGCTCATTCTTCGATCTTCAAGAGTGCACCTTCAAGAAGAGCTGTGTCGATCAGTTCAGGACTGTGTGAGACTAAGAAGAGCAACAACCAGACTTTTGGTTAACCTGTTGTCCACGTATCTGCACAGTCGGCGGTCTTGCATTGTTTGACGCAGGTTGATGGGCCATCCTGCACAGGTATACGCAGTTGATCATAAGTGAACTACGCAATGTAGAACTAACCAAAACATGACAGTATAACTAAAACAGTAGGGAATTACTGCCTCTTCTCAATACTTCCTATTATGTGGAAAACCTCAGCAAACAAGTATTCCATATATATCTTCTAAAAAAAAAAAGTGGTTGGTTAAGGAGGAAAAGGGGAAGGGAGTGAGTATTTATGCATTACAATATGTACCTATTCTTGATATCAGCAGCCATTGCCATAAAAGCCTCTTCTACGTTGGTAGCACTTTTTGCACTTGTCTCCATGAACGGAATCCCAATTTCATCCGCAAATGCCTGTTGAAACCCCGACAATTATTAGCATATAAAGCTCATGTAAACCGAACAGTTTAGTTAAACCAAACATAGTAAGAGGTGTACCTTTGCTGTTTCATAAGAAACAACTCTGTTAGATGTGAGATCACACTTGTTCCCAACCAGCAGCTTGTTCACACTTTCACTGGCATAACGATCAATCTCACTCAACCATTGCTTTACATTGTTGAAGCTCTCTTGGTCCGTCACGTCATAGACTATCTGCAATCATGTGAAGACAATAACAAGATAATCGTGGAAAGCATGAAAGTTGAAAAGCCTTCTTTAAATAGAAACGAGAGAAGAACTCACTATGATGCCATGTGCCCCACGGTAATAACTACTAGTGATTGTACTAAAACGTTCTTGTCCTGCGGTGTCCCACTAAGGCAATGGAGAAAACAAGAAACAACATTAATCACACGATGATTGCTATATCTAGAAACAGAAGCCAAATATGATACAACAGTAACAGTCTACAGATGCTAAAAAACATCACACCAGCTCAAGTTCAACACATAAAACTAGTTAAGCCACAACCCAGAAAACAAAAATGGGAAATTAAATCTTACAATTTCAAGTTTAATGGTTTTGCCATCCTGCTCCACAGTATGGATTTTCTATAAGAAGAAAATCAAATGGAATCAAAAACATAAGCAAATCAAAGCAAAGTTGATAAAATAATACATAAAGCAACACCCTCCAGAGTCCAAAGGCTTACAAAGTCCACCCCGATTGTGTTGATATAACTCTCCAGATACGAATCGTCCTGCACAAGTGACAAAAACCACAATAAGACTACATGCATAACTGGAAGACTATGCTGAGAATTAATTCAAATTTTAGAATTGTTTAAATTCTTTTAGAATAGATCTTAGATTATCTTAAGAATCAGTTTGATTTATGTCACATGTTTAACAAGATTATTTAGTTGTCAAAGTCTTTAGGAAGTTAGTAAGTTGTTGAGTCATGGTAGTAGTAGTGGGTGGTTTTTATTAATGCTTTTGTGACCCATGTTGTCCACTATGCGTAAGCCTTATATAAGGCCTTGTTCTGATGATTTAATTGATGTGTGTGAGTTAATATCATTTCCTTTTATCTCATTGTTCTCATCTTCTCTGCTAACTCTTTTTTTTATCGTTTATGTTCTAAAATTTCAACATGGTATCAGAGCCATAGATCCTTGAGGGACCTATGAGGGATTAATGTTTTGTAATTTCAAGAGAAAAAAAGGGCAATGAGAAATCAAGAAAATGAAAAAATGGTGGAAGGAGCCTATCTAGCAAAGGTTTAAGTGGCTGAAGAAGAATCTTTTTTGAATTAGTTGAGAGAAAGTGCTCAACAATGGTAAGATGATGAGAAAGTGCATCATACAAATTTGAAGACAGTGATGAGAAAATGCATCATACAAATTTGATGACGGTGGTGAGAAGTGCACCAAGATGTGTTTGGAGAGAAGTGCTTCAATATTTACAAGTTGATGAAAAGGGCATCAACGGGAATTTGGTGAAGAGAAGTGCTTCATATAATATTATGAAGATTAGGAGAGATATGCTCCATCTAGAAAATTTGAATTAAGAGGGAATGTTGAGAATTAGTTCAAATTTTAGAATTGTTTAAATTCTTTTAGAATAGATCTTAGATTATCTTAAGAATCAGTTTGATTTATGTCACATGTTTAACAAGATTATTTAGTTGTCAAAGTCTTTAGGAAGTTAGTAAGTTGTTGAGTCATGGTAGTAGTAGTGGGTGGTTTTTATTAATGCTTTTGTGACCTATGTTGTCCACTATGCGTAAGCCTTATATAAGGCCTTATTATGATGATTTAATTGATGTGTGTGAGTTAATATCATTTCCTTTTATCTCATTGTTCTCATCTTTTCTGCTCACTCTTCTTTTTATCGTTTATGTTCTAAAATTCCAACAGACTACACACGAATATATAAATCCAAGCGTAGGAAATTCACCAAAAAGAAATGCATATTAAGTTCTTCCAATCTACCTTTCTCACGAAAGAAAAGAAAATTTGAAGGAAAGAGGGGTAGCATAATACAGCGAATCTCAGAAGAAGACATGATTTCCCAACTCCAGAGTCCCCCAATCAACAAAAGCTTTAATAAATAGTCACTGCACCGCCAAAAAAAATTACAAATAAACAAAATATGCTTGTATCGTGAAAAAGAAACCAACCCCACAATCCAAAATCACAGATCGAAGAAAATCACTAAAAACAGATCTGAATGGGAAAAAAAATCAAATTACCAGTGGAAAACAGGATTTAAGAACACTAAGATACAAGGTAGTAATACTTACTACTCAGGATTCATGACGATGAACTAGACCAAGATCGGACATTTCAGAGGTGGAATCGAACAGTAATTGAGGGTTATGTAGATCGGGGGATTTTACAACAACGACGATGTCGAAAAAGCGGAGGTAAGTTAAATTGGAGACAACACGACACCGACAAGTTTAGGTGTGATAACTCAGTGTTCTGTACTCGCCGAAACTCTGTCATGTGTGTTTCTAGATCCCATTTTAAGACAAAACTCTAAATACTGGAGATAGAAATGATTCCTCAGCTTTCTGTAATATTAGTAGAGTTTATTAAATATAAAGTATAATAAGTGTTCTGGTAATGTATTTGTTGGCGTCAACTTTTTAAACTCTTGCGAAGGTAGCTCTTTAGAGACCTAGATGATAGTAGTCTGATTGTTGACGCGATCAGCACTTATGTAAAGGCATCCGAAGATACAAATGATGTATAAATCTTACAAAGCTTAGATTTAGCGTGTTATGCTGAACTCAAACAATACATCTCTATCCATTATATGGGGTCAGACTTCGACTTTAAAGAACTCAAAAGAAACCTCGACGATCAAAATCAAAGTCTACATTTGATTGTGTACGTAACTTCTTTTTGCAACACCATCTGTTGATTCATCTAAACTACAAACCTCAAATCTTGCCAATAAATCAACTGATCAAGCGGGTCAGAGAACTTTACTGGCTTATCAAAATTATCTAATGTTCTGATGACTATGCCTCTTCCAATCCGACTTTAGTTAGTCGATGATGCAACCAGTATAGGTGATTTAAGAAGGTGTTAGCCTTTGAGTGTTCTCATTTTTCTTGAAAATCTTGCCAATGAATCAACTGATTAGGTGGGTCAGAGAACTTTACTAGCTTATCAGAATTATCTAATGTTCTGATGACTATACTTTTTTCAATCTGACTTTGGTTAGTCGATGTTGCAACCAGTATAGGTGATTTAAGAAGGTGTTAGCCTTTGAATGTCCTCATTTTTCTTGAAAAATAGATTTATGAAAAAGTCAACATTTTTTTACAAAAATAAACTGTGCATGAGATTGAACAATTTCCATTCAACATCAATATATTATAGTCGATAGGTTTAATAACGGAGGGGCAGCTTCGTACCCCGCTGGGCTCCCATGTGCGAGATTGCATCGTGGCGATCCCCCTCTCCCACTCTCGACTGCCTCCTGACACACTGATCTGGGGAGAGACTACTTCCGGTGCATACACAATTAAATCCGGGTATGAATTCATCACCCGTTTGCCCTATCCTCCCGGGTCTCATCATATCTGGCAACGCATATAGCAGTTAAACATTCCTCAGAAACTCTGGTTCTTCCTCTGGCAACTTCGGTGGCACCGCCTCAGTACCAACCGGCTCAGGCATGAGCGCGGAATGGCACCATCGCCTTTTTGTTCTCGCTGCGGCTCTGAATGGGAATCTATTACCCACCCCCTCTGCGACTGCCGATGGGCGAAACAAGTTTGGTTCACTATATTTGAGCAGATCGACACATCGTTCTTTCTCTCCCCTTTGGATGACTGGCTTCATACTAATGTGCTCGATCCATCGCAATCTCCTCGCTCTGCCCTCCAATTTACCCTCGTGGCATGGATTATTTGGTGTGCTCGCAACAGGGAATCCATCCAGGGTGATATCATCTCCACAGTTGGTCAACTGCAATGGTTTCGCTCGATGTTTGCAGCATGCAACAATGCTTTCCCACTCGATTCGCAACCGACACCGAGAGCAGAACGCTGGGTCTCTTGGTCCACTCTACCGTTCGGCTATGTCAAACTCAACGTGGATGGTAGCTCACTTGGTAATCCGGGACCCGCAGGGTACGGTGGCTTGCTTCGCGATGTCCACAGCACCTGACTTGTTGGTTTTTTCTGGTTTTTTAGGCCACGCCACCAATACGCTTGCTGAACTCCAAGCGATCTTTCTTGGCCTGGAGCTTGCGTGGGACTGTGGTATCCGACGTCTTATTGTTGAATCGGAATCTATGGAAGCCATTCAACTGATCCGAGGCTCGGTTGTCCCATATCATCCTTATTCTACCGTTATTGAAGACATTCGCCCTATGCTGACTCGAGAGTGGGATTGCTCCATCAATCACACCTTGCGAGAAGGCAACACTTGTGTCGATTACTTAGCGAAACATGGCTCCTCCCATCTCCAGCGATGGCAGCTTTGGGAGACACCTGACTCAATGCTCCGATCTCTTTTGTTGTTTGACGCAGTTTCAGGTGCGCTGTTGCGCCCATAGGCTGACTTACTTCCCTTGATTACTCAAAAAAAAATAACGGAGGGGCACAATGAGTATCGGATGGTCCAATTTCATAGCCATTTTAAAATACAAAATTTGTAAATTATTGTATGCCTACGATGATTTATTAAATAAATGGTAAAAAATATAGTTATAAGTTTTATTGTATGTTTTAAATATCAATAAAACTTATAAATTATTATAATTTTTAGTTCTATTAATATAAAAAAGTATTCAATTTATTAGACTCATAAATTGTACAAATAATACTTTTTTAAGTGTGAAAGGATAAATTTTAATATTAAGATCTTTACAAATTGGTCCAAACTCGGATTGAACTTGAGGCAGCTGGCTCACGTAGGACTCTAACAGGGCTAGAGCTTAAGAATAAATAAAATTACGTCGTTTTATATTTTAAATTTTTTAAAAAAATTTAGGTCAGACTTAATCAAGTCAGAGTCTAAAATTTCGAAAAGATTGAATCCAAAACTCGACTAACGGAGACTTAACCTGTTAATTTTGGACTCTTTGTTGCCCTTAATTTATATTAACCTGTTAGAAACTACGAAGAAAAGTAATCACCATCTCAAAGTATGCATACATACAAAAGAAGGATGTAAAAGAAAATTAAAAATCTTCCTACTCTAGCTTTTTTTAATTGCGAGATGCGAAAGTAAATAGGTTCCACAGGATTAAATTGATAAGAGTTTCCAATGAAGTACTAATTTCCATTGAAATGCTAATGTAAATAAGCTTCTAATCACCCAAAAAAAAACATAAATAGAAATCCAAGAGTAGTGCTCAAGAACAAGAGAAGCAATCTGATTCGTGTCAAAATATGGTCGACAACTTCCTGGAAGATTTGCCGTAGGCTGTTCTTTTCTGCGTATCCAAGTCCCCAACCTCGATGGGCAAGAACCCAGTTTGAGTGCCATCACTGTCAGTGTCTATATCCCCCTCAATTGTTAGCCCTTCAATTCTTGCAGCTACCGATTCCGCCTTAGCACCCACCTCTACGTCTGCATGTCAACACAAAGCATATTGTATCATAGAAAATCATACACAAAAGTGCTGTTTTTGAAACCCTTTTGAAATACTCCTTTTCTATTTCTTTTGCCGAGTAAAATGTGTGGATTCGTCCATTCCAAGAACTATCTAACGAGAGTATGTAATTTTGGTCGATGCAAGTTGATCAAAAGAAAAATATGAAACAAAATAAGATTGATATATAAATATAATCCGTGGAACAAGATCAAGTCAAGTTTACTTGGATTCGAGAAGAGCCACAAGATGAGGCCACAAAGCAGCAGAACGAATGGGATAACATGGACCGCATTCTCAGCAAGCTTAATACGTGACTTCTCCTTCTTGACCATTTCCGTGGCAGGATCATACTCCGGTAGCTCATTTTCCTCCAACGACGGCGACAGTCTCTGTCCCGGCGCGGCCTTTGGCGATGAATGTATGAAGTAGTCAACAGCTACCCGGTTCCAGCTTGCCGACCTGTGCATATTGTATGTTTTCATTTTCTTGTCAGGATTCACAAAATGAGAGGAGGAGAAGATAAGGAAGCACTATTGTGATTTTATGTTTTGGTCATCGTAAAATGTTGCTTGAATTGGAATTCTTGTTAGTTGGCGTTTGTTGGTTAATGGTGGTGTTTTCTTGTGAAGGAAAAGTGACGAGTATCATACGATCCGACAACTAAAATTGAGGATCTGGCGGTTAAAGGTTGGGTTTCGGTTAGAAGATGACTATGGTTTTCCTTTCTTCAACTTTTTATGAACTTTGAAGTGAAATTGTTTGATGTTTCCAGAGATTAAGCCGTTTCTTAAGCATCTTGCCGTTTCGACCTTGTCAATCTAAGACTATTAGTGTAGAACAAAACGACTCTTTTGTTTTTCGTTTGGCATCAATAACATTGAGGTAAAATTTGGGTTCTCTTTGTATTATAATTTAAATTCTAACATTTAAAAAACCATTTTATATAACACTAAAACGAAACGTTATCTATTCTCTCGGTTAATTCCCCACTGACTACAGAACACGCCTTTCCTTCTGTGTTAAAGCTTTTTTTTTTTCTTTTTTTCTATGGAGCCGACTCCTTTGCCAGAGGATGACCGGAACAATAAGAAGAAATGCTTCCGGACACAAGGTGAGGATGAAGACAATCCCCTCCCAAGATCCTTTCGTGACACTCTTCTACAGGCGAGTTCCCAGGAGGAAGACACTCAGATCAACGATGAGCCAGATATAGAGTTGACGGACGAGGACGTAACAATTAACAACGAAGGGTTTATTCCATCAATCTAGTTTTCTGCAAAGATACACGGTCTGTTGGAAAGACCATGGAGAAACGTCATTATTGTGAAGTTACTGGGCCGCGGAATTGGTTACTTGGCACTATGCTTCAAATTGCAGGCGCTTTGGAAAACCGTAAGAGATTTCAAGGTTATTGATCTGGTAAATGATTTCTATCTTATTAAATTTAACAGAGACCGTTAGAGATTAACAAATCGAAATATAGCCACAAAGATTATGTTAAATACAGGATCAATTTTATATATATAGAAAACAAAAAATACATAGTTGATTGATTATTATAGTTTCACCGACTAAAGAAATTTCTATTTTTAGTTTTTACTGCAGAGATCTCCTTCTCCTTATTTGTAAACTTGAGAGAAGATAAAAAACTAGCCTTCAAAAAACTAATGCACGCAGAGACAGAGTTTTATATCTCAAACATTGCCTTCATTTATTTCTGTATAACTACCTTTAGTAGTTATTCAAGAATGATGACTATTATACCTATCATGGGTGTATATAAGTCATCATCTCTCACTCACACATAATAGGTTTAACAAAACTTTGCAGTACTCATACTTGTCAATAACTGGTGTGACCAGCATACGACGAGAGTACATTGTCACATATCTATTAGGAGTATATGATATCTCGATTAACAAATTGATCCTGAGACTTGTATGTCCTTGAGCAGACATTGTATGCTATACCCTAGGTCATATATCGCATTTGCACTTTTCTTTGATCTCCTTTAGCTCCTGATGTCATGACTATATTTAAGTTCTCTACCAAAGAGACGATGACCATTTATGAATACTTTTCATGCGAGTCAATGATCTAAATTAAATGATCTTTCTCTGTTCTCAATTCTCTTTTGAATTAAATTTAATTTGCTTTCCTAGAATTATTCCATAGGATTGCTTCTTGCATGATCTTTTGGCAATAACTTAAAGTAGTAAACCTTAAATTCAATTCTCAAGAATGAAACAAGAGTCATAATGTAACACCCCACTCCCGCATGACCCGAACCCGACATCGACGGTGATATCCAAGTCCGTGCCCCGCGAGGGTGGCGTGCTACATCACTCAGTCAAAACTCGGTATATTTTTTTCTTTCCTTCACACACACACATACACATTATAGCATATACGGAAAATAACTTACATAAACAAATCAA
>JANIJH010000006.1:71908985-71930661 GCA_024520975.1 Erythroxylum areolatum | reverse complement strand
ACCTGAACTACCAATCTCTAACTCCACCTGTTTCTGTGTACTATCCTCTTTTTCTAAATTACAAGGATTACAAGACTTTTTTCTAGGATACAACATAGAGGACTCATCAAATGTAACATCCCTACTAATTACAAATTTAGGTGATTTGGGATCAGGACACCACAAACGATATCCTTTCACCTCTGAAGCATAACCAAGAAAAATACATTTCTTAGCTCTAGGCTCTAACTTTCCCTCATTTACATGCATATATGCTGGACACCCAAACTTTCTTAAAGTAGAGTAATCAGTAGGAGTACCTGACCACACTTCCTCTGAAGTCTTGAAATTAAGAGGGGCACAAGGAGAGCGATTGATGATGTAGCAAGCTGTAGCAATGGCTTCGGCCCAAAAATTAAGTGTCAACCCTGCATTAGAGATCATACACCGAGCCCTTTCCAAAAGAGTTTGGTTCATGTGCTCCGCAACTCCATTTTGTTGGGAGTCATTCTGATAGTATGATGCTGAGCTCATTCTTGCAAAATTCGTTGAATTCACTTCCATAAAATTTCAAACCATTATATGTCCTTAGCTGCTTAACATGTTTTCCTGTCTGCTTTTCAATCAAAACTTTCCATTGCTTAAAGGTTAAGAAAACATCATTTTTATGTTTCAAGAAATACATCCAACCTTCCTTGAATAATCATCAATAAAAATCAACATATATCGAGCACTACCTTTAGATAGAACACAAGAGGGCCCCCAAAGATCAAAATGAATATAATCCAAAGTACCTTTAGTTTTGTGAACAACTGGAGAATTGAAATTGACTCGTTTCTGCTTCCTAAAGATACAATGCTCACAAAAGTCCATCTTACTAGTACTTTGACCACAAAGTAGGCCACTGTTGCTTAACAACGTTAAATCTTTCTCACCCATATGTCCCAAACGCATGTGCCACAATTTGGTAATGTCACCATCAGTAGAGACTGCCGCAACACCTGTTACTGTAGATCCCTGCAAAACATACAAACTACCAGACCTGCAAGCTTTCATCAATACAAAAGCATCTTTAGAAAATTTCAAAACTCCACCTTCAACTGAGAACTTGCACCTTGAGAATCGAGAGTGCCTAAAGAAATGAGATTTTTCTTCAAATTAGGAACGTGTCTAACATCAGTGAGTGTTCTAATGATACCATCATACATTTTGATTCGGACTGTACCTTTACCCACAACTTTACAAGCAGCATTATACCCATCAAAACAATTCCACTATTCAATAACTAATAAGTGGAAAAACACTCCCTGTTGGGACTCATGTGGTAAGAACAACCCGAATCTAAGATTCACTCCTTATTAGACCTAACTTTATCTTCTATGGCTACAAAGATAATTCTCTCATTTTCATCTGCTACCACACTAATTTCGGTGGCGTTGCTGTTATTTTGCTCAACTTTATTTTTCTCCTTATATTTCAATTTATAGCAGTCAGCCTTTATATGCCCCTTTTTCTTGCAATAATTACAATTTTTATTTCTATGCCTGGATTTTGACCTGCCTTTGGATCTACTTCTTTCAAAATCTCTATTTTCAGATCTACTCTGTTCGAATAGTCCCTCTGCCTGGCTTCCACTAGTTTCCCCAGTGATGTCCCTATCAATATGCTCTTTTGACTTTAATGCAGACTTAATATTATTATATGAGACTGACACTTTCCTATAAATCATAGTATCACGAAAATATTTAAAGGACAGAGGAAGAGAACATAACAACAATATGACTTGATCTTCATCCTCAATTTTTACATCTACATTCTTCAAATATAAAATAAGAGAATCAAATTTATCCAAATGTGAAAGAATAGATGTACCTTCTGTCATCCTTAACATGTACAACTTCTGTTTCAAATAAAGTCGATTTTCCACCGTCTTCTTCATGTACATAGCTTTCAATTTGTCCCACATACTTTTAGCTGTGCTTTCACCAGCCACCTCCTACAAAACCTCGTCGGAGAGATTCAATATGATGGTTGATCTAGCCTTTTTATCTAGATCTGTAAATTTATCTGACACCATATCTGCTGACTTTTTCTCCACTCCATCAAGTGCAATCTCACACCCATCTTATATTAAAATGGCTTTGCATCTTAATCTGCCACATACTGAAGTTAACGCTCTGATCAAACTTTTTAATAGAGGTCTTCGTTAAATTATAATGGCCAAAAAATTGATATTTAGACTATTGTACTACAGGTGGGCCCCACACGTGAAATTGGGACAACAAATCCCACAAAACTGAGGTAGTGTGCCTCAAAAGATAAAACCGAGGCAGTGAGCCCCGTAAGATAAATCCTAGACAGTGGGCACCGTTTAAACTCACAATAAAAAATCTAAATTACTTTCTGATGTGAAGGATCCACTTTAGTGGCAACCACAGAGCATATGGTAAGTTAGACAAAAAGGAGAAGCTCTGATACTAGTTTGTTAAAATAAATCCCTTGGATCGAATACCGGTTAAATTTAATAGTCCGAAAAATAATAACGAAAATAAAGATAGACAAAATTAAATGGGACAAAACACAAATATTTACGTGGTTCGGTCAATATGACCTACATCTATGACCCGAGGGTGAGCAATTTTACTAATATATGGAAAATGCATACAAGTACAAAGGCTAGAACAAAAGACTTTCAAAACTCATCAAATGTACAGAAAAAAACTGAAGAAAGGATGAGAGGATTTGTAGGAAGGAGTGGTGTGTTTATGTCTCTAACCATGTCTTTTATTTATAGCTGAAGTCCCAAGCTTCTGTCCAAAATTTCTTTAATCTGTGTGCAATCTCAATAATTGACAATGTCATGCGCACAAAAAACAGTGGCCATCTATTTTTTACTTAGTGGAGGAGGAGGCAAAGCATGTAACTAATAACCAACAATTTTGGACTTATTGGAAGGGTCAAGAGACGCAACAGTTGATTTCATAAATGGAGCTCGATGAGATTGAAGACAATATTTGAAGTTGTAACAAAGTTTTCTTGTACACAGGGGTAATAGCTTTTGATAAATCTAACTATTTAATTATTTTTAGTGTCTATATATATTTATAGGAATAATTATTAAAAAAAATCTTAAATTTTCGTCAAATTTCAATTATAGTCCGAAGTTTAAAAAGTAACTATAAATTGTTTAAATTGTTCAAAAAATTTTAATTTTAGCCCAAGTTTCAAAAAGTGACAATAAAATGCTAAAGCTTTCATTTTTTCAATCCTAGCCCAACATTATTTGTTGTTCTTCTGATACTCTCAACTCTTTGTTTTCTGTTTGTTCTTTTGACGTCCCAAACTACTATAGCATTATAGCATACTGCACCAGTAAGTTCTTTGTTTTTAGTTCATTCTCTTAATATCCTTAGTGTGAGGGTGTCAAGGCTACATAATATGAAAAATCGAAGGATGAGGGTGTCGAAAGAACAAACTGAGAATGAAGAGAAAACTAAAATCAAAGAGTAGGTCGTCGAAGATACGTAATCTGATTTAGGTCATTTTTAAAAAATGACATCGTTTTAATTATATGATTAAAAGATGTCGTTTTATTAATCTTCATTTGTTGTGTTAATTTTGGCTAACATGTATTAATAGTTAAGGTTTCTAAAATATGTGGCAAGTTACGTCAACAATTTTAAAGGAAACACTAACATAAGGCTAGAATTGGAAAAAAATAGAAAATTTAAGAATTTTATTGTTATTTTTAAAAGTTTGAGCTAAAATTTAAAAAATTTAAAAGTTTGGATATTTTATTGCTACTGTTTAAAATTTAAGTTATAATTAAAAATTTGATAAAAATTTAAGTTTTTTTTAATAATGAACCTATATTTACATAAATGTTACTATAGATTTATTCGGTTTTCTAAAATCGGATTAGTATATAGTTTACGATGAGATACTTTGAATGCGAAGAGCATTTCAAGATAAAATGAACAGAGTGGATCTTTGAGTCTTTGTTCTGCAGTTTTTACTATAGCCGAAGCCTCGTGATTTATTTGTTTTGTTTCTACCGGATTCATTCTGCATTTAAAATCCCCCATCCCTCGGGCAGTTTACAACGAAACATTGAACGCTTGTGAGTGATTTTGATAAACTGAAGAGAACTTTCAGAGAAGCCTCGCAATTTGTTTTTGTTATATATATATTTGTGTATCGACCAAAATACCTGTTTATCTGAAATTGATTCGCTATTTCAAAACGAAATCAGCAGCTAGTTTACAGTGAGGAAAAAAAGAAAAAGAATGCTCGAGAGAGGTTACAACTTAAACTGCAGAGTGTGGATGTTTGATGTTTGTTTTGTTGCATTAGAGTTCTGAAGTTTCTTTATATGTTTCAGCACTTACTGTACGGTGACAACGCTCTGACTTGCTGCCATTAGCTAGGCTAGATTCATGGGATATTTTCCACTTGATCGAGCACTCTTCTTCACTTATGTAATT
Organism: Erythroxylum areolatum; assembly: GCA_024520975.1. NCBI lineage: Eukaryota > Viridiplantae > Streptophyta > Magnoliopsida > Malpighiales > Erythroxylaceae > Erythroxylum > Erythroxylum areolatum. The sequence continues at coordinate 71,926,198 of JANIJH010000006.1, read as the reverse complement.
GAGCTGTGTCTGTTCTCATTTTGGCTAGAGCTTAAACTGGGATTAGGACTTCATATGAAGATTTTATTCGTCATGTGCATCTATTTGAGGTATGGCACATGTTCTGGTGTCTTACAACTAGCTTGTGTTTCTGAGTGTTTGATGTTTGATTAGCCTGTGATGCTGTTATTTGTTGTGCTTTTCCTCGGTGTCCTAAAAAATTTGTTAACAAGGTAGAACAACAAGAACGTAAAAGATGCAAATTTCTGGCTCGAATCATTATATTGGATTCTTGATCTGTAATTGGATTCAATTTTAAACATGAAGAGCAAAATGAATTCTTGTATTTATGTCTTGCAAATGCAGGTTATCTTGCTTGTGCACGTTGCTTGGGCAAACGAGTAGTTCTCCTTAACCAGTTTCTACAAGCAATTTTGGAGATAGCTTTTATCTGTACTTAACTGAAAGATGTTAAGTTGTTCTGGATACGGAAAGATTTTTTTTAAGAAAAAGTATTTATTTATTGAATCAAAACAACATCACTGTTTAGAGTATTTAACAAAAAAGCAAGTGGCATGTCCCAACTAAGCCTATTGGAATATCTAGTAGCTGACTTATTTAACAAGTAGGCTACTATATTTACATGCCTTAGAATCCATTTAAAAAGTAAAGGATTGAAAAATACATGTTGTTAATTTGCATTTTTTCAGTATCACTCCCAACTCATTGATGTCAATTCTTGATCTATGGAACCTTTGCACCAACTGAAGACAATCTGCTTCCACCTCAACTAACGTGAAACCAAGATTGTATCAACCAAAATAAGGCTTCTTTGAATGCAATAGCTTCAGCAATAAAAGGATTATAATTTGATATAGAAAAACTTGAGAGACGTTTAACAAATTGTCCTCTTTCTCCTCTTATTACTAAGCCATATGACATAGTCCCTTGTTCATATTGAATTGCAGCATCAAAGTTGCACTTCTCAGCTTCAGCATTTGGACCTGATCAACAAACAGTAGGTCTATCAACACTTATTGTTGGACCAGAATTTCTAGTCTTAGATTGGGCATGTTGCCACTCTTCAAGATATCTAATTGAAGAGGCAACAATAGCTCTAAGATCTGATCTTTTATTATGCCATATTAAAGAATTTTGAGTATTCCACAAATGCTACACAAATACACAAGCCCGACTCACCACATCTATCTGGCCAATCAAGAGGTTCTGAAAAGAGGTATTAAAATTTGGAGCAATAGGATATAAATTGAATAACGCCCAACACGCATGAGCTTGATCACATTTTAGCAATGCATGAGAAATTGTTTCAGCCTTATCACAATAAGGACAATTTTCCTCAATTGTCATTCCTCTTTTTTTCAAGGCTCCTCTTACTGGAATAATCCCTTTATATGCTCTCCAAAAAAATTCTTTCGTTTTAGGAGGAATTGATAGATGCCATAACTTCTTCCAAAGGCCAACAATCTCTTCAAAAACTGTGGTGCTTAAAAATTTAAGAACTGTTCTATAACCAGACCGAACTGGATAGAAGTCATCTTTAGTAAATTGCCAAATCAACTAATCTTGATGGTTTATCTTATGCAAAGGAATTAACATTATTTTCTCCACATCCATATTACAAAAAAGCCTTGTATTAATTGTAAATCCCATTGCTTTCCATCTTCTATTATTAGGTCATTCACCTGCAAATATTCAAAACCCTCTACAATAGGTGATTGTAAAAAAAAAAAAAACAGCATCTCCCGGTAACCAAGAATCATTCCGTACTAAGATGAAATCTCCATTTTCAATTCTCCACTGCATGCCAATAGCTAGCAAATCTCTAGCTTGTAACATACTCCTCCGAATAAAACTTAGATTATATCCATTCGTTGCTTTCAAGAAAGAGCTATTGGGAAAGTATTTAGCTTTTAAAATTTGTGCAAGAAGGGTTATAGATTAAATTCCATCCCTGCTTAGCTAGCATTGCCAAATTGAATCAGTATAAAATTCCAAAACCAATTTCCTCGTGTTCTTGTAAAATTTGAAAATCAATTTCATCGTGTTCTTGAATGTCTTGATTCAGGTTATTTGTCATTCAATTTACAACTTCATTACTATTATTGTCATGGGGAGGATGAAAAAGATATTCAAGGTCAATATAAAAAAAAGTCTTCTTTATACATACTTTATTTTGCACTCATTAATAAGAAATGGTAAATATAACTTTATTCATTGTTTGCAGTTAAAGTATTTTTGAATCCTAATATTTAATTTAGACCAAATTTTACAAAAAAATTGAAATTAATAAAATAACGCTATTAACTATTATAATAATTGTTACCAATGAAACGATACAACATCTTTTAAGCTCACAAATGGAAGTTTATAAGGATACTTCTAATAAGTTTAGGATGTTTGTTGCTATTCATAAAAAAAACTTAATTAAAGAATATATTTTTTATTTTTATTACTTGTTAAAAATAATCATTATTTTACTTGTTAATTTTAAGATGATCATTATATTTGTTGTCTTATAGTTAAATGATGTGATTAATTTAAAAGTATTTATAATTCGAATTCTAAGTCAATGTATAAGTATAACATAGTATGAAAGAAAGTAGAACACACTTGAGTTAATCAATTCTAAGAAAAAGAATATATTTAAACATAAAAGATAAAAACAACTTAGCCTTGTTCTACACAATTTAAAGTTTCAAAAAGGTATATTATTATAATTTATTATTATTATAAAGTTAAATATAATTTTTTGTTATTTTTAATAATTGTATTTTATTTATTTAATAAGACTCTTAATCGAACAAGTAATTTTATAAATCTAATTTACCTTAGTCATATCAATCTTTTAAGAAATTAAATTTATGAAAAAATTGAATTTAATAGATAAGAGTAAATTAAAAAATAATTTTAGATAAGAAAATGTTATTTGGTAAAATAAAATTGAATGATAATGATAATAATACTCTTCTTAATAATAAAGATTTTGTTTCAAATAAGAATTGTTCAATGGTAAACATTCAATTGAATAAAGTTATAAGTTTTCATTTATTCTTTTCTTTAAATTTCAATTGTATTTAATGAATATATCAAATTATACAATAATATGAATATAAATCTTTTAACTATGAATATTTTTGTTTTAAATTTTGCTTCTAATTGGTTAGGTTTATTCTTAAACTTTTGTTATAATACTTATGTAATTATCTAACTTTATTATTCTTCTTATTTGATTTTTAATGCAGTTATTTTTTTATGATATGATAAAATTGGTATATGTTCAATATTTTTGTATTTTTAATTTATATTTATATAATAATTAAACGATCCTTTTTTATATTAATTGTAATTATTGTCTATATGTAAAATATATAGAAAAATAATATTAGTAAAAATAAACTAATTATTGTTATTTCAAAATTTTATTATTATGATTTTTAAAGAAAAATTAATATAAATTTAAAAATTACATAGCACAATATATTTAAAAATATTTTGTATCTTTTAAAAATTTGAAGAGTTAGTATATATTTTTTAAAATTATTGGAAAAGGCATTCCATATTAACCAATACTATACCACATCGTGGTAAAATCAAATTCGACAATGATACCTGCACAATATTTATAATAAAGTTTCAGATTACCAAAATAACAATCTAACTTTTAACCTTAACTTTGACCCTAAATATTAATCAAGACCATTCAAATCAGAGCTTGCAGTAACTTGATAAAAGTTTTCAGGCTCATTTAACAAGCTACTAGTCAAGCCTATATATGTTGGAATCAACATACAAATGACATACGTAAAATAAAAAAATACTTGCAATTCTTAGACATTCAGCACAAGATACTAATAACTGTTTTGAGCCATTTAATAATAGTTTAATATGATATAGCAGAAGGAATTCAAGCCTCGACGTTTGAGCCTTCAAAAAGACAACGAATAACACAAATGTAATGGTCTATCAATTTATATAAGGTAGTACATTAAGAAATTTATACCCAGTGGACTTAATAAGGGCATTTTGAGTTTATCTTAAACCGTTAGACAGGATTGCACTCGAGGTGTCGATGAGTAGGTTGAGCACTTGGAACCGGTCAAATGGCAAAATTTCATTTGACAATTTGAACAATTGTTTTGCTGCACGAATGATTCTTACCAGGAATCCAATTTGCATTTTACCTTTCCCATCAGCCACCCATTTGTGACAGTTTTGGCGCTTATAAATTAGTTCCCCCTAGTCATCCACCAGAGAATAAAACCCTTCGGGTATCTGAAAATTGAACGACCATAATAACGCTATACTCAACCCTAGCAGTCAGAACGTTTGAGCTCATACCCTGTATGTATGTTGATGTGCCAACGATTAAGAAGATGAGAAGAGTCAGCTTGCAGTCACAAGGATTTATATTGCTCGATCAAGCGAGAAGCATGGAGGCGTGATGCGGGAGTCACAGTGCATCCCAGGTTCTGTAGATATGCGATCTACGATCGAACATGTTAATCCATTCGTGTAGTAAACTTGCCTATGGTAAAAAGGGAAAGTAGTACTTATAGATGCGCTAACTTGTTCTTGCTTGAATTATGAGACTCACCTGTTTTAATGTTGCACTTGATGAACTCATTGAATTCTCGATCCTAAGCTTCTGGAAATGCTCCTGGAAGGCCAAGTATATTGAGATCAAATATCCAAAAGAATGAGAGAACACAACAGTTAGAACAGTTGCAGAACCTGTTTTTCTCGCATTAGATGTGCACGTTCATCTGCCGGAATTTGCTCCCATCTCAGAACCTACATGACATGGACAAATCTCCAGCTTTTAGCACAGTATTTGTCAAGAACGTAAAGAGATCTACATATTAACATGTCAAGTCGGATTTTTTTTTTTTTTTTAATGTTTGGATCATTTGGCTATTGACAAATGACTCCAGAAATTCGATAACATTCTTACATATTCTGCGTATTGAAATGCTTCTTCGGAGTTCAAGGAAGACTTCAATTCTCGCAAAACATCCTGCAAAATTATTTAGGAGCTAATTCATATGACACATAAATAGTGAAACCTGAAATCATCAGACGTTAATTAATCAAAATATTGAACGCGTATTGTTTTCGAGGGATGACGTATGACCTTGTGTTTGTTTTTCTTCATTCTCAACCGTTCATCAATGACAAAGCCAACCTGGAGAAGAAGACATCCAATGATAATGAGGTTCAAAATGCTTTCAAATAGCCACTTTTTCAGTACAAACCTCAATGAATCAATGACTATTCGACGAGAACATAAAACAAAAGCTTGTTAGCAAGGTGTGAAGGGCTGAAATGTTTACCTTGTCAAGCAACCTCTTAGGGTTATGGAATGCTTTCTTCTTGGCCCACTGATGGAACAAGTGGGAAACAGCTGATCTATCTTCGACGGCGAATCTGTAAGGCAGTGAATGAGACGATAGCGAACTATTTGCTGCCATGAAGTACTATCAAGCAACAACAGACATGAGTTTCAAACTATTCAGATTTCTAGGAACCTTTTCAAGAAATAATTCCCATTGAGTGCGTTGAATGCTTCTGTAGAGTCCGTTCCAGGCTCGATTATGTCACCATTCGGAGAATCGTTTGAGTTTTCTGGATCAGTTGGTTCCTTTCCTCTTGGTAGATCAGTAGCAGAATCCTCGGTTTCTTTCAGAATATCTCGTGGTTTTGTTTGGAAGTCTTTCATACATACTTTAGCCTGTCATTGATATCAATTTAGACCACAAAATGAGTGAAATAGAAGTTACGGCCATGAGATCGCGAGTGAATAGGAGCTCTTTGGGCTCCTAACCTCTTTATTTGGACCCTGAAAATAAAAAATAAAAACTTAAAGCAGACATGCACCTGAATCTCTCGAAGATGAACTGGAATCTCTTTGAGAAATCGTGAAGGTTGAAGCATCTGATGAGATACTAGATATTAGTCAAATAGTGGATGAACAAACTATCACCGGTAGCGCATGAAGATCAAACCTGCCAATTTGAATCCATTGCGACATACAGAATGAAGAGCTTTTTTCGAGCTCGAGTCATTGCAACATACAGTAGACGTCGTTCTTCCTGCAAATTTATAAATGATCAGCTAACTGAGCACCTCAATGACGATCATTGGTGGAACAACTAAAGAATACTTTCTCATGGAAGACTAAGCTTACCTCAACTGAGGTCCCATTTTCCTTTGCAATACCATTAAAATCATGCAACAAAGGAATCTCTGATTCATTTGCCTGTGTCATTAATGTGGATTAGTTATCGTGACAACTAACGCTGAACCAACAAAGTTTACGGGCAACATTCAAATGCATAATCATCATATTAGATATGACCCGACTAGGCATGATTTCAAGTCACAAATACACTATAATGCATGCAATTTTATTTGGCTAACTGAATCTCTAATTAAATTACATCCGTGAACAGAAAGGTAGAACAAGTATAGATAGCAACACCTAAGGTACCTTTACTATGAAAACAATGTCCCACTCCAAGCCTTTTGACTGCATGGTAAAAAATGACAATGATCAAGATTAAAGAAATAATAGGCCATTTAGACAATGTCAATAAGTGATTCAGTCTCGGTAAAACCTGATGAATGGTGGTTAAGGTAATAGAATCTTTGTTATCGTGTCTCCTAGAACGGAAGTTTTCCTTCTCACGCTCTGTTATGTAGTCAATAAATGATTTGAGTAGATCAACACAGCCTTTATTTTCTTCTATTTCACCTTCTTCGCCTTTTCCAGCGAAATGTGTTGATAAAAAATCAGAGACATCATCTAATAAATAGTGAAGAACCTGCAAGGTGGTTGACCAACCCAAACAGTTATCTCTATAAAGAACTCAATTCAGGAGTTTGGACTTGCCAAAGCCCTTGAACTAAATCAGAAAGCTGATTCTCTATCTAAAACTGAACACCTGGTGTCTTGGAGCCCACCTCCTAAAAGATTAAGGGTTAATACTGATCGTGCTGTAGTTAAAAGATACTGGTGGCGAAGTGTTTAATTCTTAACCATGCAGGCCTTTGGATTAAAGGTTTTACTTGTAAAATAGGTGTGTAATATTCCACAAGCCGAGCTTTGACGTACCTTGACAGATTTTAGGTGTGTTTCATTTACAAGAAACCCCAAAGGATTTACACGGCAAATTAACTATATGGATATATGACCCCGCGCTTGTAATGTTGGTTAATTGTTGAATAAACTCTACCTTTTAACTAACATAGAAAAGAGTTCAACATAGACTAAGATTGGAATAAAAGGAAGGTTGGCCTAAAGGGAACTATCATTCTCATTTATCCATTAACTTTTTATAAAATCGGCAGTAAGCATTTTGTTATGAAATATTAAGGATTAGCAATGTTTAATATCTCTACACAAAGATTTAATCTTAATCTATTAACTTGATCAGTTGGATAGGATTTTTATGGTGGCAAATAATATTGAGTTTTGCGGTATAAAATTGCTCCAGCAAAAGGTACTTACAGATCTGATGTCATTGTCCTCGTTCAGCAGTTTTCCTCCATCAACATCAACCACCGCCCTTTGCTCAAGAAGGTATTTCTAAAATAAACAATCAATAGTGAACGGCTAAGCCCTGGTCATAATGTTTATATACAATAGATAATTCAGCATCAAAGCAATCCCCCTCGAGTAGAATCAGGACGAGTAATGGTAGCAGCAATACTACCCATCAATTTACAAATAAATACCAATTTTATTATTTCATAAGGAAATCAACAAGAAATTTGAGTCAAGGGAGGCAAACCTGAGGTACCATATTGGCCACTGATGTTATGACAGCTGAAATTGAATGTTCCTGAAAATATTAACTGGTTAGCCAAAACTCATCTGGGTACACCGGGGAAACTTTTGAAGGGAAAGTAGCAGTAGCACACAATCAATGTAATAGCCTGGAATCTATAAGTACCACTCCAGAGGAAAAGACTTGGAAAAAATAAACTACGAGAAATTTCGATACCTGAAAATTGATAATGGCATTAAATAAAGTCCAATTCTAGGCAGTAACCAGATTAAGATAATAAAGGTTCGTTTGAGTCATTTTCTTCATTTGTATTTTGTTGATTACTGAAATGTGGGAATTGAAACAAAAACAACTTCAAACAAAATTCTCAACAGTTGTAAGTAATTCAACAAGTAACTAATTGATATTAGAAATGATAACTATACCCTGTGAACAAGTTTTGATATCATCTCTAGTGTTGATAATACTTTGCGCCCCTGGGTGAGTTGACTCCTGTGACCAGTGATAGCATTTTAGATGAAAGAAAACATACTTCAGTTATAACGGTCATAATGTACAGTGGCAAAGCAAGAGGAAGATATCAAGCTGTAACTTGCAATGCAGATAACTTGTTACCATAGTTTCTTAAGTGAAAGTTGTTACGCTTTAGATGTTTTGCCAACTTAACAACAGTATAAGTTTCTCTTTTTTGTGGCATTATTACTGTCTGCTACAGCATTAATGAAGCACTTGTGTGAATAAGAAATAAGATACATACGAAATTGAAAATTTTCATTGCAACTTGTTTCATCGGCTTCTCAGCCCCGTCAAACTTATTCAGTTTTCTCTGACAGAAATATGTTAAAGGATTTATTTGATCGATATCAGAAAATTGAGGGAATTTTGATAAATAAGAACCTCCTGAAGGTACCAGAAATCTTTGCATTAAAAATATCGCATGAAGCAGATATAAAGCTGCATCTTCTAATTGTTGATATCTTTTCAATATGGTCTATAACCTACAAAGGAAAAAGAGAAGAAAGATATTGATGAAACAGCTTTATGAAGTGGAAATAATTATCAACTACAAATGTACAACGACAAGAACTAGTAAAATCATAAGGTGCATACCCTCCTCTTTTCATCCTTTTCAAAGGGAAGCAGGGCCTTGAAAACTTGTCGATATGGGCCATCATCACAGCCTGGAAGTGTGGTTCTCAGCATAGCAATAATCGCTTTAACTACCTGCTAGATTTTACATATTTAACAAACAGCATTAACTTAAAAAGTATCTTCACGTGCATGCAAAAGGGGACAGAGAACTAGTAATAAAATAGAAAATAAAAATGTTAGATTATGACTGTAACTATCTTGCATTTTCATGACCCATACCTAACGTAAAAACATGATTCGTTGTAAATTCAGAGGAATGCATTAACGGTGTACCAAGCTTCAAAGACAACAAAATAATAAACATTGACTACAATAGTTTAATTAACATTTTCCAACTGTTGAGCGTAAAGAAGACTCTAAAAACTTCTAGTTTTTACCGACAGTTCTGCCTTAGCTTGACTAGAAAACCGAAGCCACTTTCATCCTCCATGTATACGGTCACAGTTCAGAGACAACAGTACGAATTTAGCAGAAACCGACAACCAAAGCATTGAAAAGTATCATGGTTGATGATCATATGAAACATTAAGCAACAGAAAAGATGTAAGCTACCTTTTTCCTATAGAAGGCAACACCATGAATGTTGAACGGTATTTTCCTGTCACGAAACGCCAATTGGAACACTTTCCCTGATACCTGTAGAAAAAGAAGTCAAAGAGTCATTACCAGTCAGCAGCTACATGTATTTTCTGTAATGGCTTTCGTGGTTGAGAATAATCCTTACCTGACGCCTGTAAAGAATGGCTATTTCACTATAGGAGGGTTTAGAAATTGAACCATCGGATGTAATTTCTAAGATCTTGTCAACGACAAATGCACATTGTGCTTGCTCAGTTTGACATTCTCTGATAATTATCTGTATATTCAACGCATATCAAGCAGAAATGATGTTATCAAAAGGAGTTTGAGGATGGAAAATTTTCGAAATATGGTAAAATACACACATATGCTCATGATACCTTAGATCCAGAAGAATTGTCGGTGCAAACATCCTTAAGTTGGCATCGTCTCAAATTGTTTCGAATAAGAGAAGCTGCAGCCTCAACAATATAGCGTGTGGACCTATAGTTCTTATTTAGTCTAATCTGAATCACAAAGGTGCAAAGATTTAAAATCAAAACAAAAGAAAACAGTATGTTTAATCATTTCTTAGATAATCAAAGAAAAACAATCAAAGCACGAGGCAGACCTCTTTATAGTTCGGAAAATCTTGACGAAATGAGTCAAATCCGGATATGTCAGCTCCATTGAAGCTAAATATGGACTGGAATTCTCATTTTAAAAGTAATGATAAGAAATTTACAAATTGAATCTGGCACTAGAAAACATAATAACAGGGAAGAACTTAGTTATTCTAGTGTCGAATGAAAAGTGCACCTGATCATCGTCGCCAACGATTGTTATGCGGTAATGAGATGCAAGAAGTCGCAGAAGAGTATATTGCATGGCACTGGTGTCCTGGAACTCATCTATCACGATTGCCTTCCATGATTCCTGACACTCCTTAAACACTAAATAAATGCAAATGTATTATTATTTAACATTTAATAAGGGAGGTTGCACTGATGGATTAAGAACAACTAGATCATTTTGACCTTCAGGAAAATCTTTGAGCAGCCTCACAGAGCAGCTGATTAGATCATGGTAATCCAGGGCGTTACAAGATTGTAAGATATTGTTATAGTTCCCAAGTACTGTTGCCTGAGTTATAGTCAGAACTCAGGATCACATTTGTGAAAACATTAATACCAGACATTTTTAAACAGATAATGCTCACTTTGATCTCATCACCCATTTTCTGGTAGTCAGTAGGAGTCCTTCCTGAAGCTTTAGCCTGGAATAGAGCACATCAATCGTAAGATAAAGATAAAAGACTTGGAAATTGTCCCAGAGCCAGAAATTCAACTACTAACCTGAGTGACAAACTTTTGCCATTTTTTTGACTTGTCCTTAAAATATTCTGGAGGCATTGAACCGTTAGGTAATTCTGATAATTTGGAGGCATCACAATTTTGTACACCACATTTTTCCTTGTCCAGCAAGCGCACAGCCTCAATGACTGCTCTCCTTTGATGGCCGTGCCCAAATATTAAGAACTCCGACGTCCGCTCCAACCTAGAACATGGGCCTCAGATAAGGCGCATCGTAAATGGAGGGAGCTAAGTCTAGGAATGTATCTAAGCATGTCAACAACAAGCCATGATGGAGAAGTACTAACTGGTAATCAACTAACTTTTATGGGATGGAAAAGAAGGCAAACATGTATATATCACAATCGAGGACTACGTATTACTTCTCAGCGTGTGAACGACAAAGTTGCAAAGAAAACGAATGGAATGTGCTGATTGTAAGTTCTTTAGCTGTTGCCTTCCCTGCAACACCACCAATTCGATCTCTCATCTCGGAAGCTGCAGCTGTGGTGAAAGTCATTGCCAGAATGTTTGATGGACTGATACCCTGTTCATCGGCAAGCAAAAGCAACAATCAAGCTGAAGAAAAGAGCTCAACATCTTTAATGTTACAAGCATATCTATAGAAACATATATAGGGCACAATGCTTGCTCATAGGCCACTTCTCAGATCAAACAGCCTGCAAAGTGTACCGAATTCCTGGCTAAGACTTTAGATTACCTCGCTAAGCAGCACCAGAACGCGCCCAACCATCGTGGAAGTCTAGCATCCAAAAAAAAAAAACTCAGCTTTGACCAAGTTAAGCAAAAACCTAGAAGATAGATCCACTTGTTCCTAGACTAGGCCATGTTTGTGTGCAGTGAACATGCTTACAAGTAGATAGCCATGTGAGTTAGACGAATAGAGCGAATAGAGACCTTTCCGCTTCCCGGACCAGCAATAATCATCAAAGGTATTGAAATGTCACTGCGAGCTGCTTCACGTTGCCTTTCATTCAGAGATTGCAAGTACTTCATGTACTCTTCGGGCATGTTCCCAAATTCTAATGTCTGAGAAGTACTTTCATTCCGTGCCTCGGTTACTAACTTATCCCACGATTCCAGATCACCTGAACTTGTCCTACTCTCTGATAACTCAGTTGACCCCAAACTACTTAGACTTTGCATTTCTTCTTTATCTGAAGATTTCTGCTCACATATAGCGTCAATCTCTGTCAAAGCAGATTCATCAAAATCATCATCTAAAAGGTTTCGAGTCGAAAATCCATCTTTTGAACCAGATGTTTCTGGTTTTCTCAACGGAGTTACGCAAGAATCTGATAAAAAATCGCTCTCTGGAGGAACAGTAATAGCCCTATTCTCAGAATCTTCGCTAATAGCTCCACTCCTAAAAGTAGATATTTCTCCATAGCATGTAATGCTGCTAATTTCACCGTTTCTGGATAATGGTGGTGGTGTGTTTAATTGTATCTCGGCGAGAGGAGCTCTTTTGACGCCACTAATCTGAGCACTGAAATTAACAGACGAAGGAGCTTAACAACGTATATTTTTCTTTCTCTTGACCTTGTAACCGGCTATAAGTAACAATATTCCATGGAAATATCATAGAGACAGTAATAAACAAAGGAAAATGAGCTTCGAACATCAAATTTCTTGCGATGCACAGAGATCAAAATCATTTCGTTACAAACATAATCAAAAGGCTCGGGCAGAGAAACGTTAACCTCATAGGACACTGATTGGCGTCGAGTCGCGGCCGTTTGCGGGCAAGAAGTGCCTTAGCGGCTCTATAGTTTTGTGAGATTCTTTCTCTTTGCTCCGGCGTAATGACCTTGATTGGCTCCTGAAGCGTCGAGTAATCGTTTTCCCTCGACATTCTCACTTATAGTTTGGACTGCGTGGAGATTAGGCCGCGATTGGCAGCGACAAACGGTGACGATCTCAGAACTGAAACCACGATATCGTGAATTGGAGAGGTGACCTTGAAATTTGCCTCTGTTTCCCTCCAGAAAATGCCTTTTTGAATTTTCTTTATGTTGTTTTCCGAGCCTTTTATAGGCCCTCAGCAAAATATGTTTTTGTGTAAAGGAAAACCAATTAATGATTTTTCTAAATCCTGTTATAGACAAAAACATTTAAATGTATATGAAGAAATTAAATTGATTTGTATCAAATTTACACGTTAAACCAATGTTGCGAATGTTAGAATGTTAAACTGAATTTTGGTATGATACTGTATCGGTACTGATTAATACCTGATACCGTTTTGGATATTTTTTTAAATTTATAAAATAATTTCTAAATTTTTTAAAAATTACAAAATAGTTTATTGTTATATTGTACATTTATAATATTTATATATATCTTATTTATTTTATATATATCTTTATTATATTTTAATTATTTCTATATATAATAATTGTCTATATATAATATATATGTATGTATAAGAATAGAGTTTGTACAATATATAAGAAAGAAAGAACAACAATGACATCAAGATACAAAGTCCATAAATTAAAAAATATGTAACTTTATTTTTAATGAATAGAAATTTTGTCTTCTTTTAAAAATAAGTAAAAATGATCAGAGAAAATAATATATAAATATATAAACAAAAAAATACATAAATAAAAATTTTAATATAAAATTTAAATTTGTATGAATTTTTTGAAATTTGGTAAACTATTTATAAAATTATTTTAATATAAATATTTCTATTATTTTCAATATTTCCTTTTTGTAATTATATGTTACGAAATTATAAAATTTGAATAAGGATAGCAATAGGTCAAACTGAACTCTTAAAAAAATCTCAAAATGGTATCATTTTTAAAAAACGACTTTCTTTTGTCTATGCTCGTCTCTTATCTGGCCGGATTTGGGCAACTTAGACTTGGATAATCTAGACTTGACCTGTTGACTTTACACCAGGCTTAGTTAGGGATTCAAGCTTAATTGTCAAGCCCAAGTATGAGTAATTTTTTTTCTTAATTTTAAGGTGTAATTGAAGTTTGGATATAAATTTAGACAATGTAATTATTAGGTTCGACAACGGAGTTCATTACATTTTCTAATTTTAAAGATTATAAAAAAATTTAATTAGTTTAAGTGTTTAACAACAAAACAATGAAACATCCATTCTATTTTACTTGAATTCTAGAGCTAAGGCCGACCCGGCCTAAATTTTAACCTCAAATTCGATCTTCGGGTCCGCCCAGATCCGGACTATTGCCACGCTTATGTGCATCGGAGCCAAGTAGACCAGGCGGAGAGAGAATGGAAGCTCTGATAGCCTCCTACCCGGACGATTCGTCGGATTCGGACTCCGACACGTCACAACCGCCACCACCTCGGCCCGTCGAAACTAAAACCCTCGCTTTACCACCTCCGCCTATCTCCCTTCTCACGCCTCCCAATTCCATGGGTACCCACTTTATCGATTCATTCCTTCCTTACCTCATTTTGATCTTATTCGCTCACTAGCTTTTCACGATTTAAGGCTTCGTTGATCGCTTGGAAACTGGTCAGCCCGGTAGAGTTAGGAGCTTTCCACACGTCCAAGGCAACTACGCTTTGCACGTTTACATCCCAGGTGATTCCACTTTCGTTATCCATTTCACCATTTCTTTTTTTCACAACCTCTATAGTTTACTCCCACATTGAGCTTTGTAGAACCAAGAACGAGGTTTCCTTAGATGTGCCTTTTCATGCTTTTGCTTTTATAGTTTATATACCACCTCAGGCGAAGAAGGAAGTGGCAATCTTGTTGAAAAACGTGTCATCTTTAGTGACTGATCTTCATGTTGTGGATGCTGACATTCCCCTGAACGATTTGTGCCGAGATGATAAAAAACTCGAACAAGTTGTGTTAGGTAAAGAGTTCCATATTAGTTTGGGAAGAACTGTTCCTATCCGAGTTCATCAGATTGATTCAGTGGTCACTATGCTTCGGCAGAAGCTTCAGTCTCAGAAACGGTGAGCTTGTATATTTATAGACCATTTTTATCGGAATTGTTTCAATTTAACGTAGCACTCGATCACGAGCAGGTATTGGATTGATTTCAGTAAGTGGGAGGTTTTTGTTAATGATGATCAAACACGCTCCTTTCTTTCGATAGAAGTTGTTAATGGAGGATTAGATGAGGTAAAACTTATTTGTATTTAGCTTCTTCAAGCGTGTTTTCCGTTTAACTGGTATCCTATTTCCGTTTTCAAGTTCTTATGCTTAATTACATAGGACTTATTGGCATGTTTTGCTTTATTGGTACAGATTGTTAAGCAGATTCGGTATGTTAATGAGGTATATAGGCTTCACAATCTTCCTGAATTTTATAAGGTGAGCACATAGGGATCGTGATCTTCTTCCAAGTCATTGTTGCTTTCAGTTGCTCACGCAGATTGCTAATGATGTGCTGCTAGGATCCACGGCCTCACATATCCTTGGCTTGGGCACTGGGGAACACTGGTGATTCATTAAAGAGAGTCGTTGAAGAAGAATTGCAGAAATCAACCAAAGGGGCTTCAGTGCAAAAACGTGTATTTGCTTGTAAATTCAGTGGCATTGAGTGTAAGATTGGCCAAAAAATGCACAAGATATGTAAAATTATTGATGAATGATAAAGAACATCTGAAAGCATGAAAACGTACATATTTGTGTTTTGATCGTTGAAGTTAGGCTTTGATGATATATCTGTCAAATTGTTTAGAGTAGACAACCCAAGAAACTTTGTCTTGTTTATGGAAAATATCTTGAGGAAAGCACACAGACAGCGTAGCTACGAGTTAAAAGAGTTCTGATTCCATTTTCTGCCTCGTCCATACTGACAATGCCCTTCATTTGTGCCATTTTCTTTTGAAGTGTAGGGGTTGATGGATTCTGAGTAACGCATTTTTCAATTCCTGTATAATCACAAACATATCTAAGATCTTACTTGGTGAACGTAAAGAACAAAATGATTCAAACTAGGAACCCTTTTTGTTGCCTATTTTGTTACTCATGAGAGTGAACTTTAGCAAGTGGCCTTTTTGTCCTTACTTAGGCCAAGTCTGCGGGTAACTCTAGTTTGTCATAGGAGTAACATATAATCTTTCTATTATGGGCTGCAAAATAGTAGGCTACATATTTTAACATATTGCTTTATTAAAGATATTTTTCTCGAGTTGTGCAAATTTTTAAATACAAATATAGGATTTACATATACATGTATATCCATGTCAGAAGAAAATTTCTGATCTGAAGGACTATAGATATAGCACCAACCTCAACATAATGCAATAACAAGCTAGGTTGTCCAATACTCCCTAATATTGTTCACGTTGAGCTCCGGGCTTTGCACTTGATCTTCCTACCATATGGATATTGAAGTGACTCTACGAACCATGTCCTTGATCCGCTTTGAATTCAGTCGTGCCCACCTGACTGTGAATGGTACAAGTGAAGTGATTATTGATGTGGTTAATGTAGCATAGAGCTTTGTGTTATCTCCTGCCATGTTGGTTAAAGCTGTGTTGTACGTAGAATACATTGTGACCATGCATATTTGCAGCTCTACTTGCAAGGGAAATCTACATGTCAGGATGTTGATCATTACAAGAGACACCGAAAGTCCTACTGAATTGAAAAAAACAATGAGGGCATATGCAACTTCATTTGATGTGGCCATAATGGACTCCCCTGCTTTATGCGGTTTCATGCTGTTGTTTCCAGTGCCATGGATCTGATTTGATGTTAGGGTATCCTTCCAAAAACCTCCTGGAGGGTTCACTCCAATGTGGAATGTCGCAGTTGCCAATAACTAGTAATGCACTTCGAGCTTGACTAGGAGGGTCTTTACCCTTCTTAAACTTAAAGTATTCTATTAAATTTTGCGCCTGTTCTACCGACTTCATCTCAAGTGTGGTAGGCATGCCAACTGACTGAAATTCAGATTCAGGAAAGAGCTGACTGGCTTTTAAGGCTCCAACAGAACAAAGAATGTCAGTGATTTCTCTATCTCCTGCCTCACTTGGGAAGATCAGTAGCACATCAAGGGCGGTAAGGCCGCTATTGTTTGTGGCATTCACTTCCAGTGAGCTTGGATTCATAGTTGGTCTAAATCCAAGTAACAATTCAATTACCTGCAGGATTTTCTTCAGTCAGATTTTTACTTGCATCAATTCTGAAAATTTACAGGCATGTTTCGATGGTTTGCTGGAAACTCTTTACTTCTGTCAGGTTTAATATTGGTTGCAGTGATTCTTAAAGAAAAAAAACAACCTTGTTAGTTTGCTTTGGTCTAAATGCATATAAAATTTAGTTTGGTTGGCTTTTAACTAAATAATGTGAATGAGTAGGGAGAGGGACTCTTCAGGATTGATATCT